>MTQE01002560.1:7894186-7904509 GCA_014337955.1 Aspidoscelis marmoratus | reverse complement strand
TACATGTATCAAGAGTGGATTAAAAGTGGATTCAGGTCAGGTCTGACGCTGTAGGAAGTTTGAGGAATGTATTTTCAATCTTTATTTTATTTTTTACAGTGCTGATTTGCTTATTTTGCCATTTGACTATTATAAATGTAAAAATGTGTACATGTTCTTGTGTTCTTTCCTCATTTTCCAGGTCGTGAATGTGACTGGAAACCAGGACATTTGCTATTACAACTTCCTTTGTGCTCACCCACTGGGATTCCTGAGGTGTGTATGTATCCTCTAGAGTTCCATCCAGACAGCACATACTTAACCCCTATAATTTGGATAAGCCAGAATAAAACATGTGTCTGGATGTGCTTTAGGTCAGATTATCCAAATAATGTGTATTAAGTAAATGCTGTGAGGATGAAGTATAGGTTAGGGATATGCTGAACCAGTAGTGCAAGATACTAAGATATTAACTGTTTTTTTTTTAAGTAGTAGGTTACACAGGATGACATAAAAATTATATCCATAATCTCTTACATTATCTAATATATATTCCATATTCTTTACTTCATATTTTGTCAGTTTTCATATCACCCCACCTCCCTGGGTTTAATAACCTTTCCCAACCAAATGGAAGATCATTTTATTTTTTGTTTATTCTTCTGTTGAGGAATGTGTATCCATATTAGAAGTGACAGTCAAGTTATTTCTCCACTGTTTATTTCTAACCAGAATATCCTTGAGAAAGTTTATAAGGGGTTCCCTAAGTGGAAAGAACTACTCTGCCCTTCTAAGTCTAACGTTTTGTAGTTGAATGAGTTTTTGTATCTCTAAAGTACTGGGAATCTGTATTTAAATATGTCTTTTCACTGACAATGCAGTGGTAAATTCTGGGGTGGTGAATTCTGGTAAATTTCATGGTGAGTTTGGTCTAGTGGTTAGGGAACCATACTCTTATCTGGGAATACTGGGTTTGATCCCGCCCTCCCCCATGAAGTCAGCTGGATGACCTTGGGCTAGTCACAGCTTTCTTCTGAGCTCTCACGGCCCCACCTACCTCACAGTGTGTCTGTTGTGGGGAGAAGAATAGAAAACTTTGTCAGCCGCTCTGAGTCCCCTTAAATGGATGAGAAAAGAGGGGTAGAAAAGCCAACTGTTCTTCTTCTTTGCAGTGCTTTTAACAACATTCTCAGCAATGTGGGTCATCTGCTGTTGGGGCTGCTCTTTCTTCTGATTGTGTTGCGTCGAGACATCCTCCATAGACGTTCCTTGGAAACCAAAGACCTTTACACAATGGTACATTCTCTAACATATGTTAATAATGAAATAACAAAAACAACTTAGAAGTGCCTCAGAAGCACTTCAGAGACAGGAGTATGTGGCCCTTGTGTTCTCATTCCATCAGTGATTCTCTCTTTCTAGCACAGAATGTTCATGTGGGGAGTAGTACATTGGCGTGTGAATGATGTGATGCCAGATCAATCTCTAAGCCATTTCTGGCCCATCTTAGAATTTATTTTTTGCTGTGTCTGATTATAGCCCTAGTTCCAACATATGACTTTGATATCATAGGCTACTGGTGAGAATCATCTAGCCGGACACATATTACACCGGTTTTAAAAGAACTGCACTGGCTGCCAATTTACTACCGAGCCCAATTCAAGGTGCTAACTCTGACTTATAAGGCCCTAAATGACTTGGGCCCCAGATATCTAAAGGAGCACTTTCTCCCATATCAACCTGCCCGTGTTTTAAGATCTGGAGGGGAGGCCCTTCTGGTGATCCCTCTGCCTTCAGTAGCTAGGCGGGTGGGCACCCGGGAGAGGGCCTTCTCGGTAGTGGCCCCCAGGCTGTGGAATGGTCTCCCCCTCGAGGTACGTCAGGCCCCTTCTTTGTTCCTATTTAGGAAGGCGGTGAAAACGTTTCTCTTTACGCAGGCCTGTTAAATGTCCCCCACATTTCCCCCATTGAAAATCACTGTTGTTTTTAACTATTTTTGTATTTTTCTAAAGCTGCATTTTTAAACTTGTTTCTGGTTTTATGGCTGATATAATTTTTAAATATCTGTTTTTAAATGTTGTGAGCCGCCCAGAGACCCTCGAGTATGGGACAGCATATAAATGTAAATATGAATAAATAAATAAATAAAATCATCTACTTGCCTTTGAAGTAGAAAACTGATCATGCTGGCCTCCCTTGGAAACTGTTAGCTTTGGGACTGAATTGCATGTTATGATTCCTCTCATGAAAGATTTATTTAAATAGAAAGCAACGATGGCTTTGAAATAGGACAGGTGGACGGATAATCTTTTCCCTTGCTTCTCAAGATCATTTTCCAGTGTTGTTTTTACTCCACTAGGGAGAATCCTATTTCTTTTTTCATTTCAGGGGAGAGTATCTCAGGGAAGAAGATTCTGTACATGGAGTAGGAAGGTGGAAATAGTTAAAACAGGTCCATCCCGTGGTGACCCAGGGATTCAAACAGCCAGGGTGATGGCGCAAGGACAAGGCTTCAAGCAGAAGGCTGCCTTTGACCTTCCCAAGCTACGTTTTGATCTTCACTTTCAGGGCAGTCAAAGGGAGTCTTCCTGCTAGAGTCTCACTCTGCCCCCTGTCCCATGAAAGGGCTTCGTGAGTCTCTGCTGTCCTTGCTCCTTGTGCAACCTCCAAAGGCACCAGTGACTATGCTTTTTAAAAAAACACAAAAAATAAAAAAGATTGGTGAAAGCATAAAATGTTTAGCTTGACTCATGGTTCATAGCAAAATATAAACTGGGGACAGAAAATAAGTTGCTGGCTGGTATCTTATTGTTTACCTGTAGCGGTTAGCAAGTAATGTTGCTGTTTAGGAATAAGACCAGGTACCTAGATCTTTAACAGCTGTATAGAAGTCAGAATCACACCAAGTGTAACTTGCAGTGTCTTAGCCCTCCCCACAAGTCAGCTGTTTATCTTAAGGACCTAGTATATAAATGTGGTCTATAGATTTGTGAAGGGGCGCTATGTCATACAATACAAAGTAATTTCTTCCATATCGTACCGTAAATGGAGCTTTTCATCATTCTTTCCCTTTCCATCATTCTTTCCAGGAATATGGAATTCCAAAACACTTTGGCCTCTTCTACGCCATGGGCATTGCTTTGATGATGGAAGGTGTCCTCAGTGCTTGCTATCACGTCTGCCCAAACTATTCAAATTTCCAGTTTGGTAAGCAAAGGGTTTCCTCTACACAAAGGACAGGTTGACTGAAGATTTATACTCACTAGAAGAATAATGATATTTATTTAATGCATTCTGTGGAATGCTATATGTGCCTTCTCAGAAATGACTCCCAGGTAGAGGATTGCATCATAGCATTCCAAGCATTTCATACATGCTAATTGGACAGAGTCTACATTCTTGCCATGTTGATGACCCTATAGCAGGATTCCTGTGAAATCAAAGTTTATTCTACCATCTGGAATTAAGCAGTTAAATGGGTTCACAGTATTCTCCAATATTTATTGATTTATTTGCAGTCATATCCAGCCCTGTACCCTGAGGTCCCAAGACAGCTTACAACAACCAGCTTTTACTGCTCCAATTGCAGCTATTGAACATGTGGTTGGTCATTCACACTTAAAGCTGCTCCAAGATGGAGGTGACTCCGCTGAGTGCAAATGTTCTGAGCCAAACCATCCCGGGGCTGTCCCCATTGTCTAAGTGCATAAAGGACTTCCGTCTTGTAAGGTTCTAGGATCATTTAGTATGTTTTAGATAATTTGCATTTGATGCAAATATATTAATACTTAGAATATCCTTCATATCATGTTCAGTCAGGTTTTTTTGCATAACAGGAGAGATTACAGCCAAAACCTTTCAAGTGCTTAGGTATGTCTTTGCTACTATAAAAATAGCCCTGTGTGATTTTAACTGGGAAAAGGAGTGAAAAACTCCATTCCACCTTGCATGATAGCCATAGTCCTTATCCCTTCTACCACATTATTTGGAAGAAATTTGCAGTGCTGTCCTATATAAATGCCCACTTTGTTCTATGCCATAGAACAGGGGTGTCAAACTCAAGTATGCAGTGGGCCAAAATTAAAAACTTGGAAAAAGTCATAGGCCAGCCTTGATATTTATTGAAAAAAAGTCTACAATTCAAGAAGTTTTTCCTTCTTATCAGACATAACAATGAATCTTTTCATATGGAAACAAACTTAAGTTGTGCTTAAACACTGAATCTGGGACAAGCAAAGCTTAATACTATAAACACATGCGAAATCAAATGTCAAATAAAAGACACATCTGTGGCATTCACTTTCCTAGAAGGCTTCTGTTTTCCACCTTTCATTTGGCCATTTTTGGGAGGGGTGGCCAGATGTGACTGGTAGCATGAGGTCGCTAATGAATGTCAACAGAGAAAGGGGTGCTTGTAGGTCCTGATTGACATGCCAATGTACCAGCAGAGCATTCTGGGATTTGTAGTATTAGCGGTACATGTGCTGCCTACCAGCAGGCCAGCTCTAGTAGACATTTGGTATTTTCTTGTGGGCCAATATAATTACACTGCAGGCCACATTTGGCATCTATATTCTATGGTGTTTATACCCTCCTATGGGTTCTCCAGTATGCCAGTAGTGCACCGAGAATACAGATGCTCCTTTCCCAGAAGAATTATTGCCAATAATACCACAGTTGCCCTTTTTCTTCCTTTGACAGATACTTCTTTCATGTACATGATTGCTGGACTATGCATGCTAAAGCTGTACCAGGCTCGCCATCCTGATATCAACGCCAGTGCTTACTCTGCCTACGCATCCTTTGCAGTGGTCATTTGTCTTGCTGTCCTTGGAGTGGTAGGACTGTCATTCTTGCATCCTGTCTGTTTCAGAGAGGGATTGATGCAGCAACAATGGGGAGAAGCTGTAGCGTGTGAAATAGTATCTTATCAGCTTTTAAAAGCATTTTCTACATACTTTTCTGGATTTAGATTGCAGTTCTATAGTTGACAGGCCATAAACGACATTAGCTTCAGTGCCTCAATTCTATCTTAGTGTTTAGAACCTATCATATTAACAAATAATCAGCTTAAAATTTATTTATTTGTTTGTAAACTTGGCTATCCTTGTAGGGAGCTATAAATATTGTCATGATAGTGAAGTGTAGTATTACAGATTTAAACTAATTATTTTTACAATGTTTGTGACATTAACACCACAGACTAGAAAGATGCCTGTAGGGAAGACTCGTTAGTATGAATGGTCAGCCTATGTGTCCAAGGCAAGTTACTATAAAGAGGATTATTACTTATCTGAAGAAAAGCAGGACATTACTCTGGAGCATTATTCTGGCCATAGCATGGCATGGGATTTAGGGGAAGCTTATTGTGAGGTATTGGGGAATCACATGGCAGGGATGGAACAAGATCAGACAAAATAGGTGTCATTGAGAGAGCCAAAGGAGGACCAGGATGGGTGGAGACAGGAAGCCCTAGAGAAGCCTGGAGTCCCATAAACACCAGATGCCACTACAGCCCAGTGCCACTGTGGCCATATTGCCCATGAGATTGGTATGATGAGTGGTACACTCTGAGGTCCCTCTGTGCTCACCACTGATCCTGGAAGAGCTGTTGCTGCTGACACCTGACCACTCCAGCTCCACCACCTGTCTCAGGGCTGGTATTCATGCCTCAGTGTCCAGCCTCATAAACATCCCAGACTCATATGATGCCCCACTCTCAAAGCTGCAGCCATTTTTAATGCAGACTTGGCTATACCTGGAAACCTATAGGGCTTTCTCAGCAATATGGGGAGGGGAGCTCTCCTTGGCTAGCATAACAGACAATGTGTCCTGCTGGACCAATGCAGTATTGTTTAAGGAACGGGGAGTCCTACTGAAGTTACAAGCTGTTCTTGCAGCTACTCCAAGAATAATATGATGATTCTACCCAACCACCTAGTGCATGATTAGGGACTTCTGGGAAGGCAGAGAGTGCTTGGAGGCTGTAGCAGCCTCTTCCAAGTGCAGATGCTTTACCCCAGAGGTTCCCTAATCATGCACTATGGGCCAAAGTGTGAATAGGCCCCTGGATGTCTCTATTTTAAAGGATGTTTGGTAGCCAGGATTTTCTCTGCCTGAGAGTGCTGTAGAGCTACTGCCAGTCAGATTAGGTAATACTGGGCTAGATAAAGCAAAAGTTACATTTTATATAAAGCAGCTTCCTGTATAATTAAAAAAAGATAATCCAAGAAGAAAACCAAAGTGGCCTGTGTTTCTTTTCAGATGGATGTCTGAGATCAGCTTCTGAGAAAGACTTTTTTTTTTAATTCTACAGGTGCTTGTTTTGTACTCTTGACTGTTACACAACACACATATAATCCTTTAGAACCTGGCTTCTTAACTTGTGGTCCACGGACCGCCGAGAGTCCAGGATGGCCTCATAGGACTCCTTGAAAGCTTGAAGAAATGTTAAGACAGCAGGCAGCAGGGCAGGGGTGGGGGTCGTCTAGGGAGCGGCTTGAGGAAATAAAAAATGCAACTAGCTCTGAAGCGCCGACACCTCTAGGCTGTGGTCACACCTAAGGTTTAATCCAGCTTTGGTCCACCTTCAGAGTGAGAGAACGTATCAGCAAAGTGACCACTATTTTTCTTTCCACATTATACCAATGGTGAATTTTCTGAGTTATTTAACATGAAAGAAAATTACTGGTCACTTTGCTGATGAATTATCTCACTCTGAAAGTGTACTGAAGCTGGATTAAACCTTAAGCGTGACCATAGCCCAATGGTGCAGCATTTTTGAAAAGATACTGGTGGTCTGCAGCAACAAAAAGTATTTGAGGGGAGTCTGCAGTGAAGAAAAGGTTGAAAACCACTGCTTTAGATCAGTAGTTCAGACTGAGTTCAGAAATAACTATAGACCATATTTAATCATTAATTGAGGAAATTTGAGTTTTTTGTAAGTGGCCATAGCCCACAATAATTTTGCTTGTTTCCTAGGTTTTTGGCAAAAATGCTCTGTGGTTTTGGATCCTTTTTTCAATTATCCATGTTGTGGCTTCACTTGGTCTCAGCACCCAGATTTATTACATGGGTCGTTTCAAGATAGGTAAGTAATAATTGATGTCTAGCAGTCCAGCCTTCCTAAATTCATCAGTGCATATTAGGAGAATAAATGGAATCCTTTTCTATGTTATAATTGTATGACTGTATACCTTCATGTGTTCTATTTTTGGTGTGTGAAGTAAAAATGAAGACTATGTATTGGCCTCTTTGATTGACTATGTAAGATTTTCAAATGGTATGCAATTTTTCCCTAAAATTTTAGTGCAAACTTGTGAAACTGTGAGCGTACTAAAAGACAAAGAACAAGAAGTCATGACAGAGAAGAATATCAAAAACAGCACCAAGGCTTCAACACCTTCAAGGGCAATAGATGTAAACTATTAAAGCATATGCTGATAGAAATCCATGGATATATTAGAAGAGAGAATTGTAGACAGTGGATTCAAGAGGAAACAAAATTCAAACAATCCAAGCAAATTGGCCAAAATAAAAAGCTCCCCCTTATAGCACTGCTAGGGGGTGGTCAGCCGTTGCAAGGAAGATCCATATTGGGGAGACCAAGAATCAAGTCTAGCGGGTTAGGGAACCGGACTCTTATCTGGGAATACTGGATTCAATTCTGCCCTCCCCCATGAAGCCAGCTGGGTGACCTTGGGCTAGTCACAGCTCTCTTATGAGCTCTCACAGCCCCATCCACCTCACAGGGTGTTCAGTTGTGGGGAGAATAGAAAAGCTTTGCCAGCCACCTTAAGTCCCCTTAATTGGGTGAGAAAAGTGGGGTAGAAAAGCCAACTCTCCTCCTCCTCCTCCTCCTCCTCCTCCTCCTCCTCCTCCTCCTCCTCCTCCTCCTCCTCCTCCTCCTCCTCGTTTGTAGTATTATACAGACTCCAAATGGATGTGCTCATTCCCACTCTTCATTCTTCCTGTACTCAGCATAGGGAAAATGTACCTTTCTCTCTCCACTCTTCACCAAATTCCTCTTCATGTGTGGTCAGTAATTGAATGTAATCCCCCAGTGTTCAAATCTACCCTTTGTATGTTACTGTACATGAATTCCCTTAGTGGCATTACTGGTAATTTACCACGTGTTCCTTCTCCTCCTCCAGCTTGTATCCACCCAAGCACAACCTTCAGTTCTACCCACAGATGTGGGGATACAGTGCCATTATGGTGCTGCTATGGTAGGATAGCTTCACATATCTGCAGCAACCCCACCATAGCCCCTCTTTTTCCACCCCCAAAAAGCACTAAATACTATTGCTGGAACCCCAGCACTGGTCACAGGTTTTCTATCAATAGTGATATTACTTTATGGGCAGAGCTGGCCATGCATGGAGGCTGAAAGAGATGTTCATGCATGTGCAGTTCTGCCAGTGAGCACATCTGGGTATTTGGCACCAGCTGAATACCCAGATGTGCATATGAGTAAAATGCACAAAGACAGTGCTGGTTGTATGTCCTTGCAAACTCTGCCATGTACAGTCTCTATCTCACAGATGGTTAGGAGAAGTTCCCAGGTGAAATACATTAATGGATCGTACATTACTGAGTTGTGATTCTCTTATAAGAGTCTTTTTTCCCTTTCTCTTCTGCTTCACTCGGCCTCAGACGTCTCTGATCCAGGTAATTAGTACTTGGGAACAGTAAGTAGAAGAGTTTTAAGCTACACATAGCAAGTTGTAATGTCTGTCTTTGGAACTGGGTTTCAGGACAGCCCCATGACGCATGCTGGTAAGGGGGCCTGTTCCCTATGCAGCCTTTTAAATGGAGAAAGAAATCTTGGCAGTAGCTTGTCAATGAAGAATAATTAAAATGATTCTTCAGGTGTGGATTGCAAGCTGCTGCTGCTGCTGCTGCTGCTGCTGCTTTCAAACTTGTGAAATGTATTATGTTCTTGCAGTTCTGCTCATGGTTCTAGCTGCTGTATTTTAAACTGATTATAGATTTACAGTCTCCTATGGTTCCCTGCGGGAATCTTAACTGGATGCCGGCACAGTATGGGTATCAGTGTCCAGGCTGTTCTCTGTTCCCGAAGGGAGAGTTTGGCCCTTTCTGCACTGGGCTTTATTCCAGATTATATCCGAGAATTGAGATCTTCCATCCCCATGGTGGTGCAGACTATGGGTGTTTTCCCACTGTCACTAAAAGTACCCATTAAGTACCCATAAATGGGTATGTAATGGCATTTTTGTACCCATTAATGGGTACTTAATGGGTACTTTTAGTAACAATGGAAAAACACCCTATGTTGGGTCTTGGGAGCGGCCTGCCATAGTCTGCAGCAGCATGGAGATGGCAGGTCCCTATTCCAGGATATAATTCAAAATAAGGCCCAGTGCAGAAAGGGCCTTTGTGCAGCAGCCTTTCCTGAGGCTCTTTCTGCAGATACCACATAACTTAATGGGCCTGGACCGAGCAGCACCCCAACTACAGAGAGGGGAATAGGATCTTATCCCGAACAATTTACACGTTTTCTTTTACCAAATCAGTTTCTCTTAGGTGATCAGCTAACCACACTATTGTATTTTATTTTGGGTACCACTGCAGGCCTCACAAAACAAAGATCGATGACTTTTTTCATAATGAGGTTGATAAGCAATGACCATGTGCCTGCCAGCAAAACTGTCATCGTTTTATCCCTTGCGCTTTTGTCTCTGGCAGATTTGGGGATCTTCCGACGGGCATTTATGGTGATCTACACAGACTGCATCCAGCAGTGCAGCTGGCCAATGTACACTGTAAGAATTTCTTTTGTGCTTCACAAGCCCTCTGTGGACACCTTTGACTGTTACTTGTTTTCTTTGATAAAAGAGGCTGTGATAAAATATGGCAAAAAAAAAAAAGAACATCTCTGAGACACCTCTGAGGAGGCTTTGAGGCAAGATTTTTCACACACCAGTCTGCCCCTCCCACTCTCCTGACCATTCTGTGCTAGAAAAGGTGGATTGGAGAAGGCCTGGGAGCACGAGGGCCACACAGTCGTCTCTCTGAGGTGCCCCTGAGGGGCCCCTTTTGTTATGTCTGAACACAACAAGAACAGACATTAAACAGCATTGTCTTTGAGCTCCTCCACATACCCAGGCACCACTGAAGAGAAAGTTGGATCATCAACATCATCAGTGACAGGTCTTCCCTCTTGAACTGACAAAATTTCAGGGGCGGAAAAGACATTCCCAATGGAAAGGGACACTAAGATCATGTCATAAAAATACATAATATGAGTGTCTGTAACATGTTCAGTTGGTTCTCAGACTTTAAGAACTATTTTTCCTTTTTCCTTTTTTTTTTTTTTTTTTT
>MTQE01002560.1:7827491-7894058 GCA_014337955.1 Aspidoscelis marmoratus | reverse complement strand
TTTTTCTTTTTTTTTTTTTTTTTTTTTGTAATCCACAAAGTTATAGGTTTTGATTTCTTTTACTAGTTGTTTGTTAAAAATGGCTTTTAAAAAAAGAAGCTAGAGGAACTTCCCTGTGAGGAATGTTGAAATGCTTGGGAGTTTTTTGTGCAGAAAAAAGTAAATAAAGAGGGTACATGGCAGAAGTGTATTAAATTATACAAACTGTAGAGAAAGTGGATAAGGAGTTTTTTTTCTCTTCCAAAAAGCACCAGCAATAGAGGTCATCCAGTAAAACTAAACTTTGGGAGATTCAGAACAAATGAAAGGATTTTTTTTTCTCATAGTATATGATTAAACTTTGAAATTCTCTAACACAAGATGGTGAGTTGGCCATTGTCTGGAAGGCTTCAAAAAGGGGGTTGATGAGTTTAATCAACCTGGAAGGGACAGGCGCGTAACTTGGGGGTACTCCTGGATTCCGCACTGACACTTGAAGGTCAGGTGGATGCCGTGGCCAGGAGTGCCTACGCCCAACTACGGCTGGTGTGTCAACTGAAGCCTTTTTTGGACAGAGATGATTTGGCCACAATCATCCAAGCTCTGGTAACCTCTAGACTGGACTATTGTAATGCACTCTATATGGGGCTGCCCTTGAAGACAGTTCGGAAGTTGCAGCTAGTGCAAAATGCAGCCGCCATGGTGCTGACTGGAACAGCTAGCCAGATGCACCTCACGCTGGTTTTAGAAGGGCTGCATTGGCTGCCAATTTACTACCAAGCCCAATTTAAGGTGTTAACTCTGACTTATAAGGCCCCAAATGACTTGGGCCCCAAATATCTAAAGGAACACCTTTTCCCATACCAACCTGCCCATGCCCTAAGATCAGCAGGGGAGGCCCTGCAGGTTGCCCCACTACCTTCAGTAGTGAGGCTGGTGGGCACCCGAGAGAGGGCCTTCTCGGTAATGGCTCCCAGGCTGTGGAACAGTCTCCCCCTTGAGGTACGTCAGGCTTTCCTTCTCTGTTTATGTTCAGGAAGGCAGGGAAGATGCACCACTTTGCTCAGGCCTTTGGCTAAATGTCAGTTATGTTTCCCCCACTGTAAACGCCACTGTTTTGATTGATATTGTTTTGCTTTTAACATGTTGGCTTTTAAATGCTGTGATGTTTTTTATTGTTTTAATATATATTATTTTGCTTGACATGGTGGATTTTAAGGTTGCTACCCACCGTGAGACCTTTGAGTATAGAGCAGGATAGAAATATAAATAATAAATAAATATAAATAAAATAAATAACAGCGGGAAGCGCTATTGAAGGACATTAGCCTTGGCGAAGGGATAGATAATGGGAATCAGTCTGCTTCTGGAGACAAGATGCTGGGATCCCTGTGAGTAGGAAAAGATGTTTCCATATAACCTGTTTGATGGTCTCCATGTGCAATGAGTTCTCACTGCAAGTACAGGCTGCAGGACATAAGAGCATACGAACCTAAGAGGAGTCCTGTTGGATCAGGCCACAGCCCATCTAGTCCAGCATCCTGTCTCACACAGTAGCCTAGCAGTTGCTTTTGGTTTTCAAGCAGAAGACAAAGGCAAAACCTAGATGGACCACTAGACTATTGCAGTCAGGCATTTCTTACATTCTTAATATGACTGGCATGTGCTTTAGAATATTGCAGCACCAATGTATTTGTTCTTGCTGTGACTTCACATGCGTTTCTACTATGCTAATTAGGGATTCTTGTGTTTCCTTTCTTTAGGATAGAATGGTCCTTCTTGTTGTGGGGAATCTGGTAAATTGGTCTTTGTAAGTAATATAAATACCATGTTTGTGTTTTAACCGTACCAGGATTACATCTCTATCAGGTCACTCTGAAAGAGCATAATGTGCTTTGTGGAGACAACACACAGCACATAGCTGCATCACATAAGATTTGCACAACTTGCTCCACTTTTATAACAAGGAGGCCTGCAAATTGTGTGACTTTACCTGTCACAATGTTTGTGGCCTGAAAGACAGCCTTAAGTACATGAGCCTCTCCTATCATGACTGTCTTGGGTGGGGTTATTGGAGCCTTAGGCAGCATATAGAGTTTTCTCTTGGGGATCGGATCCCAGAAGCTTATCTCTTCCAGCTGGAAAGATTACTAAACCTTAATGTATAAGATCTTGCAGACTTTCAGCCTCAGTTCTCAGTTACCTGTTCCTGTCCACACTTTACAAGTTTTGCACAAGTGTGTTCAAATGCATGTGCGCTTTCCCACCCACGCATATATACACAGGAGCAAAAGCCTGCCCATTTGTCATGAATAGCAAATTGAATCCCTCTCTCCCGCTGTTCTGTTTTTGAAGCAAAACACTGCCTCTTTAATTGTTCCCAGACTTTATAGAGGAAGGGAAAGCAATTTTAAGGGTAGGAAGAACTTGAGAGGAAGCAGACAGGAAGTCATTCTGAAGGGTGCAAAATGGAGGCCATTTCAGGAGTTCTGGGGGGGGGGATGTCAAGTGAGATTGGAGGCCTCATGCAGACAGAGCCAGAGGTTACCTGCTTGCCAGTTGTTTTGAGCTGTGGTTTCTCTAGATGCATTATATTAATATAGAAAAGCAGGTCATGATTTTGAAGGTGCATCGTTGCTAACCTCACCCTTTCCTTTTCTTAGGGCTATATTTGGATTGGTTTATCGGCCAAAGGACTTTGCTTCCTATCTGCTGGGCATCTTTATTTGTAATCTTCTGCTGTACCTTGCCTTTTATGTCATCATGAAGGTAAAAGTGTAGTGCCTTGCAGATGTACATTGGAAAATGAATTTTATAAAGATGTTGGCCATAGCTGCTGTTTGTACCCATATATGGCCTCCCAGATCTTATTTTCTCTATAAAAATTCCACTGCCTGATAGCAAAACAATGGCTGCCTGGCATATTGCTTAAAGGTTAGGATTTTTTAGACCACATTGTGCCAACTGGCCTGAAATCAATCTGAGAACTCAAGGTTAATCCAGTTTCCTTAAACCTAAATAATAGAACCGGATGCAAACGCGAATTTGCCTGTTTCCATTACTTTTAACTTAATCGCGTTGGATCCGGATTCTGAGGATCATACGTGGGGTATGTGACTCAAGGGGGGACTCAAGGGGCTACTTTTTAAAAGCTGCTTTTGGGGGCTGCCCTGCCCTCTTCCTCCTGGCATGGACGCGCCACCCATAAGGGACCCCTTCACAGAGCCTAGCTGGGTGGCTGGGTGGCTGCCGCTTGCCTGGATGGAGGAATAATGGCAGCGGGCAGCCAGAAATTCTTTCCCCTCCTCTCCCCATTGCTCAGGGCACACAGCAGCAGCGGCAGCTAAAGCCCCCTTGCTTTAAACATTCACACAGAACGTCAGATGCTTTCCTCCCTTTCCCTTTCTAAAGGAGGACTTTTAGAATTGCGCAAAATTGCAACATGGTTATTCCAACCATCAAGGTGTGAAGTGGTTCCATCGTTACAGTGTAGCGATTGCTGTTAAGTGGATTTTTACACTGAAATCACTGTCTTTGGAAGCAAGCTATAGGGAGAGGGAAACCCTAAACATGGATTCTCATCCCTTAAAACGGTACAGTAAAAAATGTAAAACATTTCAAGCGCACGATCCGGAGTGAGACCTGTTGAAATCAGAGGCATTTCCGCACTGCATCGCGTTCGAAACGGAACGCGTTCAGGCGGAAAGCTTAAGGCAGCTTCGGGCGCTTTCCCCTTTCACACACAGACGCGCCAGAACGCGTGTAAACGCGTTCCGGAGCGTCTGGGTGCGAATGGTCAAAGCGCCCGAAGCTGGCTTAGCCGGCAAATGCCGGCAAGGGGCGCGCAGACAGCCGCGGAGGCAGATCGACAATCAGCTGTTTGTCAAACAGCTGATTGTCAAAGCCGCGCGGCGTCGGAGGCGAGCCCGCAGCCGTTCGGGAGACAGAAGCAGGCGCGAACGCTTCTCCTCCCGAACGGCTGCGGGCGGCTCGTCCGCGTTGGAACGCATGTAGAGCACTTCAAAGTGCTCTACATTTCGAACGCGGAAAAGACAGCTGCGGACACGTCGGAACGCAAGCCGCGCGCGGGCAATGCGGATGACGTGTCCACAGCTGTCTTTTCCGCGTTCCGTTCAGCCCCGTGCGAAAACGTCTCTGGATTGAGATTCACCATGCTTTGGGGTGGTTTAACACGGGGAAAGTGTGTTAAGCCAAACTGCCGTGCGGACTCCGAGGATTGAAAATGTTTTGAATCCAAGATAAGGTTGCTGTGAAGACACGGCCAAGGAATCTCTGCTTGGACTTTGGACAGATTCACAGTATCATGCCCCAACTCTATTCAGCCAGGTCTGGAGGGAACTAGTTCACAAGAAGCATAGAACATTGCCAGATTCATTTCATGTAGTTTCTAAACTTTGTGAGCACCTGCTCAAGATAGTGAACGAGTGAAGGACCTTGCAGAATCATAACAGAATATATGAAGAGTAGCCAAGGATATAGAGTCAAACGTAGTCAGACAAGCCAGGAGTCAGGTTACCAGATACATCATCACTTAAGTCAGTCAAGAGTCAGGAGTCCAGAGGCTAACATGAGCTGGGAATTGCCAAGAAAATCCTCTGCTTGTAATGGAGGCTGCTGAGTGTGACTTCCTTATGGACGGCTAAGACTGTCTGTCCCCCGCCAGGGCAGCTGTTTGGCACGGAGGCATGCAGAGTGCCACAGGTGTTCTCTTTCTCTCCAGAGTGAACTCAGCTGAGTCAAAGTCTGAGCCATCTGCATCTGGGGGGACAGAATCAGTTTCTAAGGTGGGCCTCTGAGGCACGGGTCCCCCGTCTTGGCTGGCATGGTCAGGGACCTCATCATCTGAGGAGTCAGAGAGGGCACGAGGTATGACTCTGGCCACAAGAAAAATCCAAAAATCGTTATTAAGCCAATTAAAGTTCTTTGCAGAAATCTTGACCGTAGAATTGAGGGCAGTTTTTCTTTTTTCTTTTCCACATTTATCCAGCCTAACTAGGGTATTTCCCTAATTAGGACTGTGATTCTTTCCTATAGGTTAGCATAGGGCCCATTGCAGATTGCATATAAAAGACGTAATGAAAGATCTCTGTATTCTTGCCAGCAGTTTCTTGCAGTTCCCTTGTAGCTTTGCATGTGCAGTCTTACCGTTTGAGAAGGTAGGAAGGTTCCAAACTCCAAGTTCAGAGCCGTTTTCTCTTTTTCCTCTAGAACAGAATCAAACAAAACTGTACAGCTACATCTGGACGTCCCTTACTTATTTTGATATATTTGGATACTCTGGAATAAAGCACTCCTGGGAATATCCACGCTTTACTCTGGAATAGCCAAACATCGAGGAATAAGTAAGTGACATCTGAGTGCAGCCCAAGTTCAGTGAGCCTTGAAAAGAAAAACAGACTGTGTTTCATGGAAGAAACAGCATGAGAACTGAAGAAGTTACATACTTATCGCCATTTTATATCCCAGCTTTTGATATGGAACAAAGTGGTAGATGCTGTAATACCAGGATAAGCACCATCATGCTAGGGGCAGCTTGCAGGACTGGTTCTGATTCAGACAAACAAGGTTTTATGGCCTTCAGTTGCAGCTAAGCCAGGCCAGTGTGAATGTCGTTCGAGTGGGTGAAATAGAGTGGATCATTTATCTTAGTGGATTATTTTAAGGCTTTTGTTTTTCCAGCTTCGCAGTTCAGAGAAGCTCCTTCCAATCCCCCTTTTCTGTATTGTGGCCACAGCTGTTGTTTGGGCTGCTGCTCTCTATTTCTTTTTCCAGAACCTTAGCAGCTGGGAGGTAAGTTTCAGGCATTTCAGCCTTCTTGGTGTAACCTGTTATATCTCCCCTCCCAGGACAGATACCATCACTGTAAACACGTTGCGTGTTGTTTTAGATTTATTGAATTTTTAAAGGGGTTTTAATGTATATTCTTGTTCTTAATCTGTTGTTACCCACCCAGAAACCTTCAAGTATGGGGTGGGATAGAAATGTAAATAATAAACAAATAAATAAATGTGCACGAATATTCATAACATTCAAAATTTGTATGAATTCGGCTGAATTCGGACATTCAAATTCAAATCAAACGTCATATTCAAAGATTGACATTTGAATTTAAATCAAACGTTTTAATACATTTGTACGAAACTTTGTTATGGATTTCTATGGGATTTGTTTGGGATTCATATCTAACATTCAAATCATATTTGAATCCTACCACATTCAAAGGGATTTATTTGAGCAAATAAGGATTTTCTTGCATACAAAAAAAAATGCATGTACAACCCTACCTGTGATCATTGTCCTTGATTAGGGAAACACTGAGTTTTTGTATAATGAATATCATTCTAAGTGTTAAAAAAAAGTTAAGACACGTATGAATTTGCTTACTTCCCCCTCCAAAGTATACTGCAAATTTAGGTCCTTGTTGTTGTTGTTGTTGTTATTAAGCTGTTGTTATTATTGTTTATTTCTATAGCACCATCAATGAACAGGACACTTTACAACTAGGTAAAACAAAGCAAGTCCTGCCAGCAGCATAAAATCTAATTAGAAAAAAAAAGAATATTACATTAAAATTAGGACTAATCATACTAACCATAAAATCATAAAATTACCTTGGGTCTCCAAAATATTACTATTATTGTATATTGTTATACAATGCTTGCTTACAGTTTAATTGCCAAGCTTTCACATAGTTCCTTCACTTGCGGTCATGTTCCGCGAGCTGGAAGGACTGTGGGTGTTTTTCCACTGTCACTAGAAGTACCCATTAAGTACCCATTAATGAGTACAAAAATGCCATTATGTACCCATTAATGGGTACTTCTAATGACAGTGGAAAAACACCCTATGAGAGTCATGTAAAACAGTTATTGCTTTTTATAATGAATTTCTTAACTCTGCTAACCAACCTCTTGCGTAGTACGATATATGTTTGAGCAGTGTCTTTGCAGCTGGTTTTTAATCCTTAGATTTTCCACATCTTTATATTTCCAGACCTCTTCTAATTAATAAAATCATAAAGTTGTCAGAGACTCATGGTTGTTTTCAGTTTAGTCTTAGAGCATCCACAACAGGCAGGTGTCCAGGCCTTGTTTCCCCTCAGGAAGCCCATCTGTTCTTCGGGGCCAACACACACTTTGGTGGTATCCCATGAAATCCCAATTCTAATTTCTGCTATTTGGGGTAGTATCATAGATACTGTGCTTCCGGTAACCCCAGATTCTGAAAACTTTGCAGGATTCTATGCACGATGCAATCTGCTGTTGAAATCCTCATCCGCTGTTGCTTAGCCCTGGAACAAACAGAACAACCTGTTGTTTCTTCTGTCATGGACTTCTGTATTTGCAGTCCTCCAATGCTCTTCCCTGTCCGATGTTGTTGACTTGATACCGACAAACAGAGAACAATTAATTGATGAGATGAAAGTACTGGAAGAAAGTAATTCATGAAATATTGGGACTGTTTGAATATAGTTAACAATCTACTTTGGGCTACAGGAAAGTTTATTTTGATCACATCTCAGCAATAGCAAGATTCCCTGACAGTGAAGCCTAACCAAAGAAAAATAGCCCCAGATTTGGTAGTTTCTTAAAATCGAAATGCAGTTATCCTCATATGTGATTGGCTCCTTGTAGCTTCCCATCAGAAGATGAGAAGTAGCAGCTCTTTGAGGTTGACAGGTGAGTGTTGCACCTGCACTTTGGTTGCTCCCCATAGTTTTGATTGCCCAGGGAGGTCTCTAGCTTCGCCGCCCCTCCTGCAACCATCAGCTGCTCTTCTGACAACGCCATCTATCTCGCTCTGAGTCTGTGTGCATTTTGTTAGTAGCAGCCAAGTGTTGGTGGACAAGTTTGGCTTAATGCTGCCTGTACAGCACTAAGAGCAGCTTGAGACCCCCTGCTGCCTCTCCGGAGATTCATTTGGTGTAGCAGGGCCTTTTGTCCAGGCCCCACCTCACCAGAGGGCCTTAAGGTGTTTCTTCCTCCACTTTCCAAACAGTGAGGGGACCTTGCAGTGTAAAATGTCCCAGGCCTTATCTTAGCTCTTGGAGGTCCTGGCTGTGATCATATAAATTTGTGCATTGTGTAAGAGGCAGCAAAGCACTGCTGAGTGAGTTCTGCAATAGGAGGCAGCTTTTGAAACTGACAGACAGATGGTTGGAGCAAGGAGGCTTGGAGTGGACCCAAACTCCATCTTCTAGCAAGCTATAATGGCAAAGGAATCCTAAGAGGTAATTCTCAAGTGTCAGTGAAATAGCAGATTGCGAGGAAGTTAAGCCATTCTGCCTGTATTCACATCAGTTGAACTAAGAAAAGCACCACATGTTCTCTTAGACAGTTGCAATTGCGCATTTGTAGAAATTAAAGTATTTCACATGGTATAACCTCTTCTAAAACACTGGAGGACTAGATTATTTGAGAGTGAGCTAGAATTCATCAGGCGTGCTCATATTTTTCACAGGAAACTCCAGCAGAATCTCGAGAAAAAAACCGCCCATGTGTCCTTCTGGGATTCTTTGATGATCACGATGTGTGGCACTTTCTCTCAGCTGCCGCCTTATTCTTCTCTTTCTTGGTGAGTTTCCCTAGGAAGCCATGTCAGGCAAGCTTCTAGTCTAGTCTTGCTGTATCGAATAGGTGAAGGTCTGCAGAGTGGAGAGCCTACATCACTAATTTCATTCTTACTACATTCAAGGATGTTTTGAACAAGTCACTCAGGGGTCTAACGCTATAGCTTCAAAAGTGATGAAGACACTGCACAGGCTTGAGCTGTGTCCAGATGTCATTTATTCTACTATATTTGGATATTCCTCAATAAAGCATGGATATTCTGGAATATTCATATATTCATATGTTATTGGTTTTAATGTGTTCATTTTATATGCTGTAACCCACCCTGAGACCCTTGGCTATAGAACAGGATAGAAATACAAATAAGTACCCTTCTTTTCTCATCCTTCTAAGGCAGTGGTTCTCAAGCTGGGGGTCGGGACCCCTTTGGGGGTCGAATTACCCTTTCAGAGGGGTCACGACAAGCCTCCTGCCACCCTTCCCTCCCACCTCCCAGCTGCTCCACCCCAGTGGTTGGGGGTCCCCACAACATGAGGAACTCCATTAAGGGGTCGCGGCATTAGGAAGGTTGAGAACTGCTGTTCTAAGGGAACTCAAAGCAGCTGACCAACCTTCTGTTCTTCTTCCCACAACAGACATCCAGTGAGATAGATGGGGCTGTGAGAGCTCAGAAAGGGCTGTGACTAGCCCAAGGTCACCCACCTGGCTTCGAGGAGTGTGAAATCAGACTGGGAGACTATTAGATAAGAATCTGACACTCTTAACCACAAGTCCAAACAGGCTCACAAAAGACCAAACAAGTATCTGGATGCAGCCTTAGACATGATTCAAGTGACCATTAAAGCTACAGTGATCTTTTGAAAACAATATGGCTTAGACCTGGGGTGTACAGAGACCATCCTCTTTTTTCCATACAATTAACCCTTTGTCAAGCTTTCTGCCAAAATTCACATACCACACTGCTTTCATGGGTAGTGAAGACATTCATGCTTCTAGAATGAATATTGACTTTGTTTGATGTGCCTCAACTTGAAGAGTTAACTTTTTCATGTTTGCTTTTCTTTTGTTGATCAGAAGGAATGTGTCCTGCTGAGCTTCAGAGACTGCATATTAAAAGGCAAGATTTTGACTTTTGCTCTGCTTGTTCTAGGTCTTGCTCACATTGGATGACGACTTGGATTCTGTGCGGAGAGATAAGATACCTGTCTTCTGAAACATGCAAACACAAGAATGAGTTTTTGATGCTGCTCACTGAAACTCAGTGTTGCCAGCCGTAGGAGATGCATAAATTAAACCTGCTCATGTAGCCAGAGCAGCGAGTACACGTCGGGAGGACATGCTGGCTAAAAAACAGAGCAAAAATGTTTTCTCCTTGCTATAAGGTGGCTAAGACTCTATTCCAGATTTGCAGTACAGAACATAGGCTGAGAGAGCATCTCTCAGGGTTTGTGGGTCCTTTCCAGCAGTTTTACAAGAGATAGCATTTTCTCCCACTGTCTTTAATTTTGATGATGGAACATAACATCTTTCACTATTTTTAAACTTTTAAAACAGAATGGTATTAAACTGAAAAAAAAGAAAGCATGAATTATCCTTTTTAAACTATTATTCTCAATCTGTTAAAACTTTGCAGGTGTACAATGTAAGCTAATGTCTGTATTTGCCTCTTGTACCACACTGCTGAATTTGTTATTCATTTACATCGGAACTTTTTAGTCTGCTTCTGGGCAAAGCTCTTGCAGGTTTTCCATTATACAGGATAACAAGAAAGTTTTTGTTTTTAATCCTAGAGAAGATGTGTATTTTCCCTTTCTTTCTCTGAGAGATGCTGGGTAAGCAATTGCAAGCCCTTCTCTTTTTCAGGGAGAGGGATAAAATTTGGATACATTGTGGTAATATAGATCTGCTTAACTGCCTATTCATAGCATATTTCTTTGCAACAGCCTTTGTTAGTTGCAGTGAGGTTTTGGTTCAGTGCTCAGTGTTAAGATATCACTTATTTCCTAACAGCCACCTATTTCTCTAGTGAGCGTGCATGAATCCTTTTCGTGTATTTGCAATTCCCTATTTGATACTCGCCATAAGATTAAGTTCTGGAAATAAGTATTCAGAAAGATGGATCAAGAGTGTTCCAGCAAATTTAGGACTCTCCCTCTGTTGTGCCCCTAAACACTTAGCAGACTCCAGAAAGCTTGCATAAAAGATGTACACTTCACATCAGACAACAACAACAAAACCTTTTCCCTGTTTGAAAGAGAGGGCCAGTGGAAGAAACATCTGTTTTCTCCTTCTCTCATTGGCTGATGAAGATAAGGAGACGGTTCTGGAGAGTCAAGTTGGTTCCAACACAGCCGAAAGGTATGTACCTAGTCAGTTTGCAGTGAAATTCTCAAAGCCCTCTATGGAGAAATCAATTTTCCCTCCCAATGGTTGAGCACGCTTTCCTTCACTCACCAGCCACAATTCAGACACCACTGTGTGGTTCACAAGCTCTCACTTTCAAGAGGTTGAAGCCTTGAGGGAGCTTTGCTACAGGAGATGAAACAAATAGTCCTGGCAAAAGCTTCAAACTTTGCTATCATACCTAAAGCTATCTCCAAAGAAGAAATTATTAGAGGAGTAGAGAATGCAGTCAGGTCATTACCACCATAAGGAAGCTGAAGATGTAAGAATGGAAAGGAAACACCACTGTCATCATGAAGAGAAAGGACTGCACAAGGAAAACCCAAACCTCCTCACCCCAGAAACATACAACAGAAAGAAACAACAAACATCACAAAAGATACAAGGAACAACATAAAAAACCCACCATCTGTCTCTTAAATAAACTGGGACAATACACTCATAAAGAAACTAAAGCTAACAAATAGCTGCCCTCCAAGGCTCTTCTGTACACCAAAGATACACAAACCAGACATATCACTCCACTCCATTGGAGCAACTACATACAAGCTAGCTCAACACCTGGTCTCCTTGTTGGAATCAATAATAGGAAGAACTGAACACCACATACAAAACTACCAGTTTATTCTGAAAATCAACAACATCAAGCTAAAGGACATGACAATAATCATAAGCTTTGATGTTGAGTCACTGTTCTTGGAACCACATTTCAAACCTGAAGCAATAAAACTGTTTTATTTAAACACTGCCTCACAACAAGTTACTTCCTTTGGAACGGTGACTATTATGAATAAAAGGGGGGAACAGCCATGGGGAGTCCACTCAGCCCAGCCATAGCCAGCTTCTACATGGAGCATTTTTGGAACAAGGCCCTGGAGAATGCCATGTTTAAACCACCCTATGGTGCAGATATGTGGATGACACATTTGTTTTATGGCCACATGCTGAAGACAACTAGAGGAGCCCCTTGTTTACCTGAACACCATACACGACAACATCAGGTTTGCCACAGAAAAGGAGAAAGAAGGCCGACTACCTTTCCTAGATATCCTGGTGAGAAGAAGACCATCACGAAAAGTAGGACACACTGTATACAGAAAACACAGAGAGAGACAGATACCATCACCTAACACAGAAAAGGATGGCAATCATGACTCTAATGGAGAGAGCAAGGAAAATGGCAGAACTGGAATATCTAACAGCTGAAACAGCCTCAAAGAAGCACTCTTGGCAAATGAACACCACAAAGGACATATATCGACCCATCAATCCCAACAGACACCAGAAACAAACAAAACAAGAAGACAAAATTGAGAAGCATTCCTACCCCACATCCAACAAGTAACAGACTGCATAGGCAAGTTATAACATAAAAAGGGTATATACACAGTCTACAAATTTAATATCAAAATCAGTCAGATACTAAGAACAATGAAAGACAATCTCAACCCTCTTCATTCTCCAGGTATTCACAAAAAACTAAGTGAATGTGGTAAGGTGTATGTAAGGATGACCTCCCACACTATCGAAAAAAGAAAATGTGAACATGAAAGACAAGTGAGTCTCATGCAGACTGAAAAGTCAGAAGTAGCAGAACAAGTATGGTTTTAAAACTACAAAATCCTATTTGAGCAAACAGAAACAATAGCCAAAGTAAAGGTATTCCACGAACTGGCTATCAGAGTGGCCACTGAACTAAAACAATACCCCCATAACCTTAACAGGGATCAAGGCCTGTTTCTCAGCAACATCTGGAAACCCTTATACAGAAACAAGCAGCCAATACATAAGAAACAGGAAAGCCTCAACAACCCACCATTAATACCTCCACCTAACAATGTTAACAGATTACAGGTAGGAAAAAATGCCTTATTAACCCACACAAAGAAAGAACTGTCAGACAAACAGCAGACATCTATAAGAAGGGGAACATGATCTAGGAGGACACCAGTCACCTTTGACTCTTCCAAAAGCCAAATCCTCTGAAGATTGCTATTGCAGCAATATCCAAAACCTTAGGTTCTCAGAAGAAACCAGGAGCACAGCACAATAGCCCAAGAACTGCTACAAATAAGATTGAAGCTGGCTGTGAAAGCCTATATACAACCTTGAAGAAGCTGTTTAGTTCATGGTGCAGGGTAGAAGACAGCTGTGTAACATCTCTAAGGGGAAGACACATTTTGCAAATTCCTCTGAATTGGCACCAAGAAACACATCATCATTTTCTCCAATTTTGGTTGGAAACAGCAATGAAATGAAGGAAATCCTAAGAACTTCTCTCTGCCTTCGGGATCAATGGGACCAGGAAAATTATTGCTTTACAAAGTAAGCAAGTCCTGTTAGAAGGGCTACATAAATACTATGAGAACCAATGGAGCTATCACTGGGTGCAAATCTCTTCATCAGAGCCTCTGATTAAGCATCTGATGTCCTCTAGATCAAACTCTGCTAATGAGGAATTTCCCTCCTCATAGGAAATACTGGCTCCAAAGGCTAGGTTTGACAGATAAAACTCCCTTTCTTTTCAAAGAAGCATAAAGTGAAGAATGAGGGTAAATGACCTGACTTATCTCATTATAAGAACATGACTGAAATCTCCGATATTCACCTGCTGAATTTAGATAATTTTCAAGGTCACAGGCACTCTCAGTCTTCAGCACAAAGGGGTGGAGGTGACTTCCTTGTGAGCTGACCAGGAGTTTCATTTGACTAGTAATGAAGTTGATCTTCCCTTCAGCTTCTCTGGCAAGTTCCACATAGTCTCAGAATGGGCCCTGTCAGTTGCCACGGAGTGAGGGGTGAAGACCCAGTGGTGTGTCCTACCTCATTGTTCTGAACGCTGCTCAGTCTCGTCAGTTTGCTGATAAGGATACTTATGCCAGAACCAACCAAGTGTCCATTCAGGATGGATGGCCCACTTGCTAAGAGAAACTCTTCAAAGGATATGATCCTTCACAGAAGCCAACTGCATTATGACAAGCCCAAAGCTATTTTCCCTAGCTTTTAAGCAGTTTTTGCTTCCAAAAACTGGATGTGTTTATGTCTAGGATTTTGTTTTATATAAATAAGCTTATATAAATAGGAATCTGGGAGTATAGCTCAGATAAACATTGTGCCCCCTAGACCTTGCATAGGCTTAGAAGCTCCTTGGAGTGCATAAGGGCAGTACTTTCTATATTCTGTCTAAAAACATTGTCTAAGAGTGTCTGGATAAACGGGTAGGTGGTTCCAGGTTCTATTTCTGAGAAAAGCAGCCTCTATAGACTTCAATAGCTAGGCTGATGTATCTTCATGAGAGGTGTTCCATCCAATCATTGCACCGTCAGCTGTACCAAGCCCTTACAGGCTAATATTAATCCATTATATTGGGCTCAAAAATGGTCAAGCATTTAAGTTCATTTCTGAGATGTGTTTATGTAAAAGGCTTCTAGAATGGCTTGCAAGGTGTAATCCATGACAGCCTTTTTCTGTCAGCAGAACTGAGTGGGAAATCTTACAGGACAATTGCTGCTTTTCCTTCAATCCCACCCTCTTCTAAGAATCTCATGGAATGAGCTCACAATCCTGTTTCTGTTCTCCCCCCCTCAGGTGATATAGCCTCGGCTGCTCAGGATACCACTTTTAAGTGGTCTCCCAAAAAGTGCTCCCTGATGCAGTTATCATGCCTAGAAGTGGGCCAGGCAGGGTGGCCACCACATTCCACACCAATTCGTGTCCTCCCATAGCATATACCATTGTGTGCCCTTCCAAGATCCTCATGGATAGTACAGTTGTTGCCATGGTTTCTTCTGTACTGGAATGCCTTGATAGCAACCAGACCTCATCATGGTAGCTTTGTGTTCAAAGTTAGGAAACATGAAAGCTTTATGACAAATCATGGTGAGGTTGAATATCAAATATTTTTTCTATATGAAACCCTTTTTCTTTTCGTTTTATCCGATAAACTAGGTCATAGGTGTTAGAGATGAAATTATGGCTAATCAGTTTAGATTCTCTTCATAAAATATATTTCTATAAATTCCCAGATCACTGCAGGAACAGAAGCTTCCTGGGAGAATCCAACACCTTTAATTTATCCATCTCAAAAGTGCCAGAAAAATTATTCTCTCTTGCTGCTAGTTGTAAATCTGCCTGTAGTTTAACAATTGAATTTCCTTGTTGTAGTTGCACTTTTGTATATTCGTGACTCAATTTTAACATTTATTGTGGAAATTAGTATCATTGTTTTCCTCATTGCCTTTCAAAAAACGTGATTTTTTTTTACTGATTTGACAGATCTTATGTATATACATTTATTCTGTGAATTACATAAAATTATTTATATTTCTTTTATTTATTGCATAATAAATTATATTGATTTTATGTTATTATATTCCATATATTTTGATCACTGCTTTGCTTTGGTTGGTTTTATAATTAAGAAATTGGTTTTTCCTCATTGACTGTTGCAGCTTCATTATTCTGTACCACAACACTTGTCTTATTCTCCATCTTCTGTCTTCTAAAGCTCATAATCATTTTAAAAAATGATTTACTAACTTAAGTATTGTATTTATATACAATTGAAGTTCCCTGGGTGGCTTCCAAACATACACATAAACATTTGATAACAGAAAAACAATATTAAACATGCTGCACCTAAAGATTACATTGAGTTACCCGTGCAGGACATATGCCTTAAAATTACTGATTACTCACAAATGCTGTTATTCCCTGCTAAATGCGTCAGTGGCTATGGTACTAATTTATCGCCAAATGGGGAACATCTTGGGTCTAACAAAACATTGTCATAAGTCTTAGCATCAGTGTACAAGAGGACAAGTCTCTATGCTACATAGACTCCCTTCCTGGAATTAAATTGGGTTATTGGAATTTGTTCTTCACAACAGACCTCATGGAGCATGAGCCCCAAATACCTACTCTCACAGGGGACTTGCTCATATATTGAAATTTGTTGGACAGGCTGTTCTTGAAGTGCTATCATTCTTAGCAGCTAAATATGGGGGGGGGGTTGGGGTGTGTGTGTCAGTATCATAATCCCCAGCCTGTGGATTATGCCATCTTGGTTACTGACTTCTTTGCCAACTCTTTAAAAATAAAAATGCTAGTAGCTTTTGGGTAGTAAATTATATAAACTGGAAAATCCTAGTTCAGATTGCCTCTACACTCAGTGCCTTTGCTCAGCTTCCATAATTTATCACTGTCCCAGGACTTTGATGGATGACATTATAAAAATCCAAACAGACTAATCAATTAGCCAAGAATTTTAATGTCTTGGCATTGTACTTTAAGTAAATATGTTTACAGAATTCTTACCTTGTGATCTGGAAAGCATTATTAGAATAGAGTCCCTTTTACTTCTGCAAGTAGATTTGTGGGGACTGCTTGCAGATTTTTATCCAGAACCCTAAGATGGACCACTAAAAATAAGTGGCCCAACCTGTTTTTTTTCCCTCCCACAGAGGCTGATACTGCAAAACTCTAGAAGGAGAAGCTGTTAAGATTATATGCCAATCCAGGCCTCCTTTCTCATTTGTTCCAAACCATGATTTAATTCACATTAGCAAGGATTGAGATTTCTTTTTAAACAATGGATATGCTGATGAATTTGCAGACACGTGTACCTGGCTTAGAAAAAGTACAAAATTCTTAACTATTCAAACTTAAAATCAATATTCAACTCACAAGTAACAAGTATGTGAAAGAATTAAAACTTGCTTGAATATCACAAAGAATTTCAATCTTTTAGCTTTAAATTATTTACTTTTTTTTTAATTACAAGTTTATAACTTTTGTCGGTAACTTAGTACAAGATCACAGTTTTTTTTTCCCCCAGAAGGGAAAATGTACTCCGAAGTATATACAACGCACAAAAATGAAAGTACACAAACTGTACATTTTAAAAATAAAATACCATTTTGTCCATATCTGTACAAATTTTACAGTCAATAAACTGTTACATAATAAAAATCAGACCTTTTTATCAAAATTATTGTTGGAAATACTTACATCTGAATGCAATGAATTGTAAAAAGATGCCAAAATAAACCACCACATCTTATTTACAGTATAAATCTATGGTCCTGATCATTGTTATTAAATATTTCTGTAGTGTACTAAAGTTTGAAGGAGTCAAGTGCAACCTATATGAAGAGTCGGAGGGGACATACACAAGCAAATGTGGCAACTCCACAAGGTAATAATGAATCCCAGAAGAGGCAGACTACGGGTGTTTTTCCACTGTCACTAAAAGTACCCATTAAGTATCCATTAATGGGTACATAATGGCATTTTTGTACCCATTAATGGGTACTTCTAGTGACAGTGGAAAAACACCCAATAACTCACTTTCCTATGTGTTTAAGAGAATCTCTCAAGGGAACTGGATACAGCAGCAATTGCTCTGGGAAGGAATAAATCTACCAAAACATTGTAATGGGGAGCCAGTCATGATATGTGGCTTCCAACCTTGCCTAGCTGCTCTAGTCCATAGACTAAAAACTAAGCTACCTAGCTAGGAGCACATATTTAGGTGATACATTCCTTTACAGCTTCGAGGGTACACATGGTTGAAACAGAATGATACTAAAGCACCTGGAAGCTGGAAGTTCATGTATGTGACATTCTCAACAACTCTCCAGGGTTTCACTTATTTCCTTAAATGGCAGAATCTTTTTTTAAAAAGTTAACTTACAAAATTGCTAGGTTCTATATATAAAAGTGGGAAATCGGTCGAATGGTTTAACTGCCATTTTGCAAAGCAAGTTTAGAAATATTTTGCCCATTGGTGCTTAATAAAAACTGGCTGAAAAGAGAATTTTGCTGAATTTTACAGATATAACTTACCAGCTTGGGGTTCTGGAAGTCTTTAGAGAGTTGTCGATTTTTAACTAAATCAAGAACTGATTAACTCCAGGAGCATCTGACTAATCAAACCCAGAAATAAAAAACCTCATCAGCCCTAAGATTCAGTCAAACCTATTTATGGCTGTTGAATTAAGCAGAAAGGCTTGGGGAGTAATTAAAAATACAATACAGAAAAAAGGATGGCCTACTGGTTTATCCCACGGAATCTGCTGAGCATTTCAATACTCTTAAAACTTCCCTTCCCTATTACATATAAAAATGGTTAAATGTAAGCTGCCTCATGACATTTCAACACATACTCCAACCTCTAGATTTCTGGTAATTTGACAACAGAAGTGTATGCCTAAGGAAAAAAAATGAGATCCCATTTCTAGAAGTTATTAGTTTTCACACAGTAGTTTTCTAGCAGCTCCTATGGCTAACCAACTTACAGGAGGGGTGGAAAGAGAGTTTCAGGAATCCTAGATATGTTCTCACTGCTGAATGAGACACTTATGTGAATTTCTATCCTGTCATATGCTCTGAAAGCAAGTTACATTTAAAATTACATAACGCTATTACCGTTTTAAAAATTAACTAAAATGATGAAGCCATTTGGTGGAGACAGGCCTGTGGGGTTTACTTAGTAAAAAGCACCAGGTCACTTTTTCTGTGCTGCATGGTGTCTCATAAACCCTACACCACATGACAGCAGCCAGAAATACCCATCAACTAGAGGGCTGGAAGTGCCATAAGTTTATTCAAATGACCCATCAGTTGCCCAAACAATCTACAGAGCACATCCAAATCCTGCTTCCCTTTTTATTGCAGACGGTCGTACAAGATCTTCAATGAACTAAATGTCTATTGCTTACTTTTTGTTCCACGCCTTCCCTTTTCAGTTTCTTTTTTCCTCTTTTAATAAAAAGATGTATAGTTCACCCAACTAGGTGAGCTGTTACAATTAGGTTTAATTCATTTTCTGCTTTAACTGGTTTGCACTATGATGCAACACAATGTAATTGTTAAAAATTATACTATTTCTATAAATATATTTTCCCAGGGTTATTAAACACAAACGTATGGCAAACCACACAAAATCGGATTATGACAGATAATGAAGGCAAACCAATGGCATCACAGATGCCCAGTGGAGCCCAACAGCACTATGGAAACCTTTTGCATTACACTGAGGGTTGCGGTGGTGTACAAAAACAAGACATGTCACAATTTGCCAACGGTATTACAACAAAACCTCATAAAATCAAGGACAAAACTATAATCACCTTGGCAGTGCAACCAAAGCATGGTTGACTGTGTAACCAATGTAAAGTTAATAATGAAAAATTTGGCTTGCCTAATCAAGGTAATCTGATTTACAATAAAAATTTATAAAGTTGGTTTCTTAAGTTTGAATAGCACTTTTTTTAGTTTTTAAATAAAAACCTCTGGATTCTTGAATTACTTTATAATGCAAAATTTTAAAGCCAAAGATTTCAAGAAAAATACTTTGATCCCTTTTTGAGAGGTTACTACACAAGATATCTAATATTTTGTAACTTATTCTGAGCACAATGAGATTTCCTTCTGAGCAGGCAAGGGGAGATCTGTACTGTAAAACTATTAAGGGATTTTTAATTTTTTTTTATTCCTGTTTATGGATTCGTGACTAAAAAAGCAATAACATCTGCACAGACAATTTATTTTGTAAAGCAAAGGGAATACTAAAGCTAAGGAGAACCTTTTATGTAGAAAATAGGTTCTGTGGCAAATTCACATTGTAAAAGCTGTCTCTAACCTTTGTTGGGTAGTCCATACGCAGCAAGACCACTGCTTCTAGTTTTCCTTGTTTTCCTACACATAGCTTAAAACATTAAAGCTCAGTTAGCCTTTTACAAAACCTTCTGTTAATCTGAATCATTTGAATCTTAGGAGGCAGCAGATAGCAATCTTTGCCAACAGTCCACATCTAATTATGTGATGGGGTGAGAGTGAAAGGTGGTTGAAGAATTCTAAGTGCCACAGTACCTGACTAATGAAGCAATACGAAGGCACAGTGTTGCTGTTTCCTTACAGTGCAAGTCTGCCTGGCTTCCCTTCAGTTTGCAAGGCCAGTGAAATAACCAAAAAGATCCCCACCCTATAGTTAAAGGCTATTCAAAACAGCTAAAAATGCAGGGAACCAGACCGGGCCTTGCTATGCTAGTCACTGTTGGATTTCACTTGGGAAACTCCCCAAACATTTGGCATATTTACACGAGAAACACAGTAATTGCCAGTAAAAACCTGCATCAGAAATAGTGAAAACAATATGCTACCCTTACCTACCAATGCAGTATATTACCGGTATGTTATTAAATTATACAAGGCTAGGAAAGGCATTCTGGAATTAATGTTGTATCTATGCTCAGATGCCACTTTCTATGTTATCACAGTATCTGTCCATGGGAAAATGTTAGCAACTTCACACAAGTGTTCCCACGGTGCAAATGGTGCCGGTGACTCCGCTTTTACTTATTAAGAATGACTGAATGTTCTTACAATGAAGGATAAGGCTTTTCAAGATGTGCATGCATTAATTTCACATACTATGTAAGTAGTTTATAGTAAATATGAAGAATGATTCAGCTCTGTGTGAATTTGACCATATTTTAAAGTTGCTGTATCTTACAACTTAAGTTTGCAAGGCACAGTAATTATTTTTTAAAGTGACTTGGAAATCGTATTCCAATTAGTCATGTTAGGAACCCACATGTTCTTGACGCTTGTAAACATGCACCTGATACAGGAGATAACATGCATGGAATAAAGTTCTCTGTTAGAACTATTAAAGAGATCATCTCCCCTATTCTGCCAGGTGCTTGGGAGGGAACACAGAAGCCCAGGATCAACTGGATGAAGATGGATTTTTTCAGTGTCGTAAGAACAAGATCTATTGAAGAGAGTACGGTTTTCAGTTTTCATCCCCAACTGCATTCCCTGTCATGTTTTCCTTTTAACATTGGTTTCCAAGGCTGCATTCACACACAGTAAAACAAAACAAAACGTCTCTTGGAAGTAGTAAGATGGAACACTAATGTTCTCATCCCATCCCCAATCTACATCTAATGTGCTCTGGAAGTGCATTTTCTGCCCTTTAATGTGCATTACCAGTTGCATGTGCACACATACACTTGGCAGTACCACCCCTGAACCATCTTTGAGTGATTCTTCTTACTGTGAGTGAATGCAGCTTAAGAGGAAGTAGGTGTGTGTGTGTGTGGGGGGGGTCTTTTGTGCATATAAGATAGCAATTACAGCATACAGACTTGTGAGCAAGAGAACAAAATTTTGGTGTGCTTCAGGGCACTTGTATTCTAGAAGAAAATGGAAACACATCCTTCAAAACAGAAACAAAATAAGTCCTCCTGTGATACATTTCAATAGACGCCAGATCAGAGATTTAGGCATTAATCATCTAAACCTTGAAAGTTGATTTTTACTCAGTGCTTCTTTTGCGAACCACAGCACTTCTGGGAAGTTAGCGGCTACATAGTATGCCCCTCTGAACACTTAGAGCAGCTGTTTAGAAAACTAATCTGGTAATTCTGCTACAATGTCTTTATTCTAATTGGTTAGGAGAGTTTTTCATTCAGACTGAGACTTCTCAAGTGAGAGGCTGTTCTTCACCTTAAGGTACTAAATCTAATCTGGAGCTGAAGATATTTTCTTCACTCTCCTAAACTTCCTTTGTTGAACACCTGAGCATAAAGCAGATTTCAGGTAGGTGAGAATAAAAACTATCAACTCACGTTCAGAAGTTTTCCAAGATGAAATGAAATCAGTAGCCCCCCAAGAAAATGTCAGCTACAGCTAACCTGGGAACTTGCCCAGGAAGATATACAAAAACAATAGTTAAGTATCCATAGGTGTACATAAAAATAATTTTTGTAATGATACATGAGAGAAAACAAACCATTTGTCTGCTGCTTGCTACTGAACTCCTATTAAATACATGACTAGTATTCTGATACTCTAACCCAAGGGTCCTCAGGCTTTTTAAACAGGGGGCCAGTTCACTGTCCCTCAAACCGTTGGAGGGCTGGAATATAGTTAAAAAAAAACTATGAACAAATTCCTAAGCAGGACAGGCAGTGGTGGCAAAAATACCCAGCGGGGCGGATAAATGTCCTTGGCTCAGGCCACAGTTTGAGGACCCCTGTTCTAACCACTCATTTTCCAGATGGTTCTTTGTTTTTATTCCCACCAAACAGCCTCTGTCTGGGATAGAAGGTAATTTGTAAGTGCAAAATAATACTTTCAAATTAGCAGTTCAGGCAGTCAGTGAGCATGTGAGCGACATGGCTGTGGGGTCTGACTGGTTGGTCTGTCGGTTTCTGGGAACCGCAGAGAAGTGAATCGGTGTGTGTGTGCTGGGTGGCTGTTTGTCCTTCCTGGGGCAGAAAAATGCCTAGTCCTGTTGTCCCCATTACCATGCGCAAGATAAGACAATATAGGTAAATAACCATATAACATGTCAATACAGGAGGACAGAGTAATTCCAGTAAGCCTCTTCTTCCCAAAGAAATAGCTGAGGGCTGCCAGATATGCTTGTCTTTTATACCCGGAGAACAGCAGGTGAGGTCATAGGGGCCTTTTGAGCAGGAGTTACTGGTGCCCTACCCTGTAAGGTATAAAGGCAAGCACAGGACCAACCATACAAGGCATAAAGCCAAGCAGAGGACCAAGGAACACCACTGCCAGCCCACATCAGCATCTGTCTGTTGCTGCTCCGCCTTGATTTAATTCTACATGTAGTCTGAATATGTCCGACTCTTAGGGTTTAAGAACTGGCAAGAAGGATTGAAGAGTCAGCACATTAACAACTCCAGCAGTACTCAGCTTGGAGAGGGGAAAGGAGGAGGACCCAGCATTGTTGCCTCTTTTTTCCCCTCCCCCAACGTTTTGTGGAATTTGATAGTGTATTGATTTGTTTATATATAATTTTATAATATATTATTTATTTAAAGTCTAATGTATTACTTTGTATTGTATTTTTCATGGTTGCTGTAAACCGCCTTGAGTAATTTATCAGAAAAGTGGTATACAAATAAACTGAATGAATGAATTTCCTATCTGCTTAGTTTTTACCTGCAATTTTACACAGCAGTATGTTCATATTACAGGTTCTCGTTACAAGATGAAATCCTCATTTGGGGTGGGGAGGGAATAGAATAAAATAATGTAAAAAGGTACCCTCCCCTTGAATATGTAAAAGAAGCACAGAAAAAATGATATCCTGAGAAAGCTCACAGTATACAAACCAGCATCAGTAAGAACAAATGCCGTAATTAGAAGAAATCAAAGTATATTACATGTTTTAACTATTTGCATAAGCAAGTATAAGCAAGAAGGAACTCCAAACAAATCCTTTTCAAAAGTTGTAAGAGCATTAAAACAAATGGTTAAGCAGAGAAACACTATTTTCCACAACCAAAAGCAAATAAATAAATTGTACAGCAACTCTGAAGTACTGAATTTGGTACAAGAACAGAATTTACCATATAATGGCAACCCTACAGCTGATGCTTAAAATAAACCTCTAACACACAAAAAAAATAGCTGGCATGTATTATACTCAAAGCTTTTGTACCTAAACGAGGTGTGACTGAGGTCCTTATAAACCAACACCTTGCAAATAATAATTATCGCTCGTCAGATATAATTTCCCTGGTCCCTATTGCACAGGGCTGATCTTGGCACTGAGGCTGACAGTCTGGAATTCTTTTAAGACAAATCAGAAGTGTTGCATTCTTTACTTTTACTCGTAAGGACAGAGGCAGGCACTGCTACTTTTAAGTTAGCAACATGGGTATGTAGAAGCACCAGCCCATGTACACGTATTCCTCACCAACAGTGATACTAGAAGTGGTCTCTTCAGGGAACAGCAAATTCAAATCCATGCACGAATGCATGTACTGCGCGCACACTCAAAACATGTATAAGTCATAGATCAACCCAACGTTCATATTCTCAAGCTGCTACTATTCACACAGCTGAACTACAATCGTGACCTAGTATATGGCTTATGTTATGAGCAGGCCGATTTGATGATTGCTTGGAAGAGTCAGAAGCAGAAGTGTTTGCTATAGAGAGCAGGGGTGAAATGGCTGAGCCTTCTGGAGGAAGAGCCGTGGCTATTTCTGGAAATAAGGAAGTCAAATTAAAATTGGACAAGTGGGATGAATTGGCCATGTGCATTGGAGGCATGTCCGTCAGAAGGGGAAAACTTGGCTGAGCAAAGGCCACTGGCCTGGGGGGAGACAAAATAGAGCCAAATCTATTGTTTAACCCTCCACCACTGGGCTTCTCTGTGCTTGGATTAGGAAACATTTGATTAGAAAAATAAGGGATTGAAATGTCATTGGACAGGGTGGGATGGGCAGGAGAATATGGAGGATAAAAGGAGGGCAATGTATTTTGGGGATCGACTGGAATCAGCGCTGGTGTTCGAGTGGCACTGGCCTGAGTCACTGGTGGGATGAAGGACGTATTGGCATTGATTGGAGGATTCATTCCACCCTCTGGAATAAGAGGAAATCCAAAGTTTTGAGAGAGACCGTGCTGATCAGGAGCAGCACTGTCATTAGACATTTGGGACCCTTCGGGCATGAAGCGCACAATGCTGCCCCTTTTTTCTAGAGTAGTCTGTTGCCGTCCAAGGATCATACTGCTGCTGGCAGGCAAAGGAAGGTGGGGAAGACTAGGATCAAACACAGTTCCATGTCTTTGATTTCCAGACCGATTCCTTTCCGCCTGGCGAATTTTAGAACTACCGTTGTCTTGCAAAGGATGTCTTGATCTCTGGGTAACCGAAGTATTTGGTTGACGAACGGATTGTGGAACTTGGTCCGCATTCCCACGGGAGACGGCAGGGTGCGAAAGAGGAGGCCGGACGACTCCATGCACGCTGCTGGAAACTGGAGTATTCATGTGACCCTTGCTTCCATGACTTTCTGTCATTCTCATGGGATTGGATTTCTGAGCAGAAATGTTTGGGCTTGTGTTACGACCCTGAATATCACCAGAAGAACTTGAAAAGGGAATATTTAATGAATTGTTCCTATTATTTATAGGACCAAGAGACATATCACAGCTTTCCCTATTCTGACTTTCTCCTTCTCTTCGAATGTGAATAGCGTCTCTTGCTGGAGGACAATTATATTCAATGATAGAAGTAGTAGCACACTGTGGATTTCTCTGATGCTCTGAAATTGGTCTCTGGCTTCCACTGGTTTGATCCCCAAGATGAGGAGCTAGTAAACTCTGCATAAAACCCTGATGGCATGTATTTTCATTATCCCTTGAGGGAGGAAGAGGATTCCCTGTTGAAATGCCCTGAACTGGCTGATAGGGTAACCTCTTCTGTCTGTCTATGGGTGGCCCATTTTGAGCAATTCGAAAAGTCTGTGTCTGCATACTTCTGAGGGATGACATGGAGCTACTTATGTCACCATTCCGAGATGGCTGCACATCGAAAGTGCCTGACGATTGCTGATTAGTGCCATTTGCCTTGAATGGTTGGCATTCAGAGAGCCTTTGCACATCTGATCCAACTGTATGATCTACTGACATGCGACCCTGCATATTATGGATCACCAAACCTTTGTTCCTAGACACATCAAGATAATTTCTCATTTCAAGATTTTCTGAAACTCTTAAATTCTGAATGGATATACCCAGCCTCTGCTCTGAGTTAGAAGGTGACTTCCCAATAAGTGCCTCTGCAGAGTAACTACTAACCCTATTTCTTTCTTGTCTGTGGGGGACACAAGTCATATCTGATGGCCTGGTGACAATACTAGGTTGGGACACCATTTGCTGCTCTAAAGCCCTTGAGGTCATAAGTCTCTGCATCTGGTTATGTCCTGACACATGTTCAGAAGAAACTCCAGAACCTGGTTGTCTGTTGCCTACATCTGGAGACTGATGCAGGATATCCTGATTCAGATGGCTTTGAGGGTGATTATGATGACTTCTACTTGCAGAAGGGTTTTCACATGTCTTATCAGGTTGGGAAGATGTATAGTGCTGTGGAATTTGTGGAATCTGTGTATGATGGGGGTGAGGCTGGCTACTCTTAGACCGTGACTGGTCACTTCGATGGTGCTTCTGCTGTAAAGCAAGTGTTGTAGGCTGAGCAGCTTGGATAAGTGTTCTCTTCTTTTGCATTTGTACCTCTTGATGCATTACTCTCTGCTGGTGAACGTTAAGAGTCTGAGAGTGGACAGAGTTTTCTGCATGAGAAATGTGATGCTGGAGCTGATATAGATGATGTCTCTCTCTTAACTGTCCAGCCTGCTGTTGCTGCTGCTTTATATATGGATGATTATTATGAAGATGAACCATTCCTTGAGTGGTAGCATGTTGAATAGGCTGCAGGTGTTGTCCTACCTGTTCTGAGATGGAAGGCTGAGAGTTACACTGAACTTCAGGTTGTCTCAGGGTAGGTGATGCAAAATTGCTGGTTGGGAATAACCGGCTGTGGCCATCGGTATGCCCCTGACTACTCACTGACGCTGACAGACTGGATGAATTAGGAGGGACCTGACTGACAAGGATGTGATTTTGCTCAGGAATCTCATCTGTTGTGTGGTTCAGCAAAGCCATGCCTTCAAGCTGCAGAGAAGTCGTCTGGCACTGTTTCTGTCTCTTTGGTGTGGAAAGCAGATGATCATCTTGAACAGAACGTTTGGCTGAGTCTTTGCGGCTTTCTTGGCCTTGCTGCTTTAAGTGTGACTCGTGCATCTGTGGAGTCTGCATGGGGCTGACCCTAAAAGCAGACAGCTGGTCAGAAGCATAGTCTGTCATTAGCCCTGGAGAATGTCTAGGAGATTGGTTCATATATGAATTAGCAGGCACAGGCTGAGTCACAGGCACAGTTGACTGGTCTGTAGTAGAGGGTAAATCTGAGCAGCTCACAACAGGGTGGATGATGCAGCTTTGATGTATGAGATTATTGACATTCAAACTTGATGTGTTGGAAGACTGGGAGGATGGAATTTGCAAAGTTATATTGGGCATTTCCACTGCAACAGAACATCTTTGCTTTTCTGCTGACCTATCAGTATTTATCTGGACTGAATTGTGGGTGCTGAAATTTCTTGGTGTCATTTCAAGCTGGTCTACATTTTTAATGGTGTTGGACTTGAAAGGCTGGTTTCTTCCAAGAGATACTACTTCAACAGCTTTGGAAGAAACAACTCCTGATCCTACTCCTGCATTTTTCCCCTGGGTTTCTTGGTCAAAAATGGCTTTTGCTGCCAGAGCAACAATATCTGTTTGTTCTGAAAGCGTACAACTGTTGCATGAATTCACTGAAGTGCTGCTGGAGCCATCTTCCCTACATGTGTCTGGTAACATGGATGCAACTGAGAAGCCACAGCTGCTGCCTGAACTAGTTGACATGGGAGAGTCTGCTTGTCTGCTAGCAACAACCCCTTCTTGTTCAGAGCTACAGGCATGAGACTGTGCAAGATTTTCCCCACCGGTGTTCATCAGCAGAAGTCCCTCCTGTTTTTCCTCTAAGTCATTAGAATCTATCATAGATTTAGTGCTTTGAGTGTTGAAATCAGGGTTCTCAACTTGGACTGAGAAGTTTTTTTGTATAGCATCACCCACTTTACTAAATTCAGAAAACATCTTTGTTAAGCCTTGTTCCTCTAGCAAATCATTAGCTTGCATCACCATGGAGCAATTTTGCTCCACCCTGCAGCTCTCAGAGACCTCGGTTCTGGAAACACTTTCTATCCTTGATTTACTGTCTGTCACAGAACTCACAGATATCTGAGAAGTTGTCACCTGTGAGTCGGTAGAAGAGGATGCTAAGGGGCTGGTGGGAACACATTCAGGTGAGTCTGGTAGCTTACAATTTGTTGGTGAACTAGTCTGAGATACATTCATTTGAAGAGATAGAGAAGTGCAGTCTTTGGGAACTGTAGATACCATTTCAAACTGTCCAGATGAAATAGACTCAAGGGAAGATGATTTTGGCACTACTGCTGAATTCAGGTTGTGTGCCAAAGTAGAGTCCACTTCTTCTTCGGCCTGCAGCCTCTCTTTGGGATGAGAATCAGGAGCATTTGTATCATTGGTTTCTACTGAACTGTTTGCTTCTGAGACAGCTATGCTTTGCAACACCACACTGACAGGCATGCTTTCAAGCAAGGTGCCACTTTCTGGATGTTCTGAAGAACTTTCTATGCCACCACTACCAGTTTTCTTGGAATCTTTGCAAGAATTAACTCTGCCCACGAGGTTGCTGTTAGCCGCTAAGCTTTTTTTAGCACCTGAATTTTTATTAGACCATTTTGAACTCGCACCAAGAGAGGCTTTTTTGGGAGAAGCGTCCACTGAATGTGAAACATTAGCTAACAGAGATTTTTCAGCACTTGAAGAAGATACAACTGTGGCTTCCAATGGAACACTGTTTCCTGAAGTAACAGGCTGACTGACAGACACCTGCAAACAGCTCTGTCCAGCCATTTGTGATATGCTTTGATTGAGATTAGCTAAAGCACCAAATGTATTGAGGGCAACATTTGTGTTTGGGTCTTCACTGGTAGTAGGTTGAATAATCTGCATCGGAGTTTGATCTGAGCCTCCTGAGCAGGATTTCACAGGCTTCAGGGCAAACAGTTGCCCATTTAAAGAAATTGTCTGTGGAAGCTGATGGTTTGACATCGCAACTGAAAATGTTTGCGTTGAACAAGATGACGGTGAGGACGACGGTCTTGGTAAAATATGAACAAGATGTTTTCCACCATACATATGGGGAGCAGGGGTGTGTTGCATAGGACTACTAGCACTTGTTAAGGTTGAGGCTCCATTTACAGGCCCTATTCTGACAGGAGGAGGAGGAGGAGCAGAGAAAAGAGAGAGAGGATTGGGGTTAGCAGTCTGTATAATCACGATTTGCTGGCTGACAGTTTGATTGGGAACTTCAGCTCTCAACACTGGTGGGCCAGGGTTAGTGTTAGGAGGCTGAAGGATGACAACATTTTGATTAGAAGACGAGGCAGTTACAGGTGGACCTACTGGCTGAGACATCTGAATCACCTGCATGGCTGGATTCAAGGGGAAAAGGCTGCCTGCAGTTTGTGCTAAAACCTGCGTCTTTGTGACTAACGGCTGCATAGGCAAGGACTGGTAGGAAGGCAAAGTAACCACAATTTGCTCAACTGCCCGTTCACTTGCAGCAAGAGGATTATTTACATCAGGGTTAGATGCCGACAACCTAACAGGTGTAGCTGTTGTAATATTTGAATTACTGACTGGTTCGTTCAAGAGGGCTGTTGTGATGTTGGGTGAAGTATGGTTTAAGGGCTGAACAGTATTCCCCGCCAGCTGCAAAGTAGTCCAAGTGGTCTGAGTGCTTCCTGATGAGGTGATTCGTGTCAGGTTGCTCATGGGTTTTGAACCTGCTGTACCAATACCTGAAGTATTGGGGAAAGGCCACTTATCTAAAGTAGTAGAGGGCAAAGTTTTGATTTCTGTTACAGCCTTTGGGACATCTGCTGCAGAGGTGGTGGCTAGTGGTCCACTGTTACTTATCCCGTCTGTACTTTTGAAGTTGTTTCCTGTGGATAGCCGTCCATCAACGGAGAGCATTACAGATGGCACGCAGGTAGTATTCGCTGTTGACACCATACAGGTTTCAAGTGGCCCAGTAACAGAGTTGTCCTTAGGAGCTACATCTGTCAGTTGGGTAAGAGACTTGTCCATGCTTCCGCTGGAAGAAATGCTGATGCTAGGCACTCCTGCTTTCCCAGTTATTTCAACACTTTCTAGTTGCACTTTAGATTTAGAGATCCCATCATCATTTTGAGGTGTGTTTTGCATTTCAGGCTGTATCCTCACTAGCTGCAAGGCCTTCAGGGAGCTGCCAGCACTTGCACTAGGTAGCAGGTCCTGACCATTCTCTGAGGTAGAGTGCGAAAGCTTTTTCTTTACTGGATTTGGCGGGCCTGATGCTACCGGAGAAGCTGAAGTTCGAACTCCTGACTTCATTTCTGTGGAATAAATACTAGAAATAGTCACAGGAGTTACTAGGTTGCAAGTTCTCTGGACAGGAACAACATTAGCTGTCTGTTTCTGTAAATTATGACTGATATTAAAGGTTATTCCTTGGACAGATGCTCCCTGGTTACTTCCTGCAAGCTGGCTGCCATTGGAATATACAATGATGTTCTTCTGCAGCTGATCGCTGGGAATAACAACAGAAACCTTTGAATTTTTGAGATCTCCTTTCTTCTTTTCCATCTGATCATGGGGGATAACGACAGAAACTTTTGCATGTTTGAAATTCCCTTTCCAGTGGATGGTGGGATCATCATAGAGGCAAATGTCATTAGCTTTCAGTAATGCTATGTAGCGCCCATTCTCTTTCTGAAGTTCATCCAGCTGCTTCCGGAGCTTTTTTATTTCTTCAGCTACAGAGCAAATTTTTAAAATATTAAGTCAGTGATCAAAGATTCTGGAAAAATCTGTAATTGTTGCAAGGTTTTAGAAGCAAGTACAACTAACATCATGACGTTAATCTTTAAAATTTAGTTAACACGGCTATATTTTCTAAAGAGACAAAACCCTCAAGGTGATCTACAAAATGTAAAACTTACCATTTAAAAACAAGATCTTGCACATGAATATGCTCAAAGCCCCCACATCTTCCTATGACTCTGGGGTGCAACATTATCAATATCAAACAAGGAGGGACAGTTCAAGTATCAGTTCTTAAATAAAACATTGCATCCCTGGGAAAAACCTTTACCTGTTTTCTTAAAGGTGTTAGGTCTAAAGCTTAAAAAACAGCAACAGTATTTATTTTAATGCATAAAGCATAACTGGGATGTGGCAACAGAATTCCCAATACTTATTCCAGCAAAAGCAAGATCAGAGATTATGATTCTGTAACATGTAATCAAACAGTTCAATTCTAACTAAAGAAAGAGTAATACTGTCTTTACATACAGAATATCTTATTTATCTCTGAATGAAAAAAGCATTATAAATAGCAGAAAAGAATGTTCCTGCCTCAGACTCTAAAGTCTGACTGCAAGTAGGGTGTTGAGAAGACTGGGACTGATAAAACAGTCAACTCATCTCAGCCTTGGTTAAGTGTCATACATTAACTTCCTTTTCTTCTAAAAAACCTGGGAACTCAGCAAGAGAAGATTTCTTTCACTTTATTATTTCATTTGTGTTCAGCTATTTTCTCCTATAGAGTAGGGCCTCTGTATACAGAATGGATAAAGAAAACTGCTCCTAGCATAACACGAAAGCAGTTTCATGAAAGGAAACAATCTGGTATCAGACATGGAGAACAGAATTATCAACAATAGAATGGCTGTTTTATGCATGCAAGCACAAGATGACATTCTTAGCAAGTCAAATATAAGCAAATACTCCGAAAGAAAACTTATTTCACAGAAAAGAAAAGCCTTCAATTAAAAAACAATAGCTATATTAACTTGGAAAATTGTGTGCAGTAGGAAAAAAAGGATATAAGCTTGGGAATACTAAAACTGCCTAGCACAATCTTCACCAGTCTTTGTTATGTTACAAAGTATGTACACATTAGTGTTCTAAGGAGGACTTATATGCAGATACCTGCTGTACTGATTCCAAAGAAAAAAGATTTCGAAAACTGACTCCAAAGAAAAAAGTTGTTAGAACTCTAAATCTCAAACACAGCTAAGAGGAAATATGCTGGAGGGTCCCAGGCTATGGTCTGGATGAGCAGACCTGAGTCCTGTCAGTACTAGGACTGGAGTTACTTGAAAGGTGTGATAAAAAAAAGAAGAAAATAAATATTCCCTTAGAAGCCTTATGTGTTTCACTGGAACTTATTCTTATATAAAGTGCATGTGGAGCAGTGATTTTAGATTTGCTATGTGTTGGAAGATAATATATTGTAGTAACCATAGTTACGGCAGGGTGACAATGAGACTCATTTCAAACTCAGCAAGAAAGTCAACCAACAGTTTTTTCCCTAGATATTCCATGTGACACCTCAAAACATATGGGAAGGAAATATAAGCTGAAGTAACACAAACCAGCTTTCCACATTCACCTTGTTCATTGTTTCCTCCATTCAAGAGGAGTTCATCATTCTGCCTCTTCATTTCTGTTATGTATTTATATGCTTGATCGAGGATCATGTTCTTACTCTGCATTTAATGACACAGAATGTATTAGCAGGTAAGGATTTTTCACAATAGCCATCCTTCACTTTCACAAGAAAAAAGAATCAGAGACTTGTAGGCTAAATCTAATAATAACATTAGTCTTATGGTAACCTGCCAACAGCTACTAGAATGGATGCCTAGGTATTTCCTCCAGCTAGAGAGGAGGTAGGATGCCTCTAAAGACCATTTACAGGGAATAAGAGCAGGTGAAGGTTTTGCTTTTGACTTCTGCTTGAGATGCTCAGAAGCAACTGGTGGGCAACTATGTGAGAGAAGATACTGGACCAGATGGACTGTGGCCTGATCCATTAGGGCTGCTCTTACGTTTTTATAACACGGGGTGAAAAGTCTTATAAAAGTGGCTATTTTATAGAAAACTGTCCACTCTTAAAACTGGCACAATCACTGAATTCAACAGAAAACCCAAAACTGTATTTTTTAAAACATTCTTATATTTTAACTATGTGTTCAGTTAATGCAAGTAGGAGAAACACAGCGTTAGCCCCACTTTGATCTCCAAATGCTCAATGGATTCTGGCCCTCAAGTGTATAAATTCAGACAGCCTATTTTTACCATCTTTCAAACACATGGCGCCCAGGGTCAAAGCCAGCAGATGACACAGGCCCCTCATGCTTAGCTTCCTCTAAGTGCTGTCCTGCTAGGGAGGGAGGGTTGTATTTTAATGTATGTTTTATACTGTTTTATGGGTTTTATCTTTTTATTGTTGTGACCCAAAATAAATAGGTTGAGAATGAGAAGAGAGATTTTACCAGAGTATTTGTTTGTTTGCATTTTTCTCCCACCCTATACCTGGGGGTCTCAGGATGGGTAACAGCATTTAAAATCAAACATATTGAAACAATAACAGTATATTTTAAAACAACAGTGTCTGCAAGTGGGAAGGGACGGTGTATTTCCATCTAACCAAAGGCTATACACATGGTAATCCAACAGTACCTTTTTTACCATCTTATAGTATTCTGAGTGCACCCAAAGATCATCAAGGAAAGCCAGCACCCCTTGGTACAAGAATTAATGTTATACTTCATTGGCCAGGTGCTTATACATACCCAGGGCACTCTTGAGCACAGGTTCTCAAGAGAACCAAGCCAGCTATTAAAAGCACTCTTCCACTCATCTTCATCGGGAGGCGCGCTTTGTCCAGGGCCGTGCGCCTGCGCAGAGAACCTCCTGATGCCAGACGCGGCCCTGGCCAATCAGGAGGCCCGCTGGACACACGTGCAAAGCGAACATGGACCAAGCAGCCAGAATCAGCCTGGCTGCATTAAGGTAAGGAGGGGATTGCTCACGCACTCCCCAGGGTGGGATGGGGGGGTAGGTGAAGCACCCCCACCCCCTGGCTCCAGAAGCTGTGATCCGCGGCCTCTGGGGTGAAGGGGAGCCCAGAGATCAGAGGCCTCTGGCTCGCCATGCTTGCTCTGGAGGAGCCAATCATGGCAGGCGGGGGGAGGGCCTCCAGAATTCTAGATTGAGGTGGGTGCTCTGCTTCTGCACTGCACCCACCTCAAATCTGGATCTAAATCCCTCCTTCCGTCGCGTGTGCAGATGGAAGGGGTGGTAGTAGATCCATATCTACTGGATACAGATCTACTTACCACAGATTTCCGAAATCTGAATCTAAATAGATTTGGCTTTCGGAGGACAGTGCGGAGGCACCCTAAGTCTTCAAAAATCATACAGTAGGAAATGAAGGAACTAAAAATGTAAACAACATAAAAGTACATATTTTAAAACAATAATGTTTTGGGTTCATTTGAATATAATGTTTAAATGCCCTTGAACATGCTAAGCAACATCCCGGGTTAAAGGGCAAGATATATCAATTTGATTCCCCCACTCACTAATAAAGTATTTTCAAATATTTTTGGCAACAGGAAAAATAAGTGAGATTCCTTGTATAACACAGAATTTGGTTCATGTAATGCAAAACTGCATTATGTAAGTGACTTTCACCATGGAGGGCTGGAGATTAAGGGAATTGGGGAGCTTTGCTAGAGGAAACAGGGGAAAAGTCTCTTTTTTTCATCATCAGCAGGCGGCAACCCCCCAGGACCAGTTTCTACCCAGAATCTAGAAAACAACAAGGCTCTGCATTGGGAGAGCTCTGTATGTGGTGTCAGAGGGAATGTAGGGATTTTCACATTCTGCCTGCCTATTGACCCCCTTCCTGCAGCCCAAATCCTGCCTCACCCTCACTACCGTGTGTCTGTGGGGCCACAAAGGTGCTCCTCACACGTCCTGCAAGGCTAAAAGAGCAGCAGCAGCCAGCACAGAGGTAGTGATGGCAGGAAAGCCCACCATCTCTTCAAGTACCATGTCTGCTCCTAAAACTGGCTTCCCAACAAACCCAAACCACTCAGCTCCCACAGTCAAACCTACATTGCCTGACTGCACAGTTTTAAACCAACCCAAATTCTTTAAGCCACAAGAAGTCACCTCCCTTTGTTGCTGATGGAACAGGATGACCTACCGTTAAGGAAAGGAGAAGAGCAGAGAGTAAAAGGCACGCAATGTTCAATCACAGTACAGGAGATCCTCATTAAAGCAGGGAAGTTGCATTTTACAGTTTGTGTATGAACTGCACTATACAAGACTATGTAAACCAAGATAGAAATGTACAACAAATATGCGAAATCAAGTCCAAATCTAGGATGCTTGGATTTTTAAAAATGTTTTTTGAATACCCACAACAGTGAGATAATCTTTCACCGTTCCCAAATCTTACATGGTTCTGAAGATGCATTTTTGAGGGGAAAACATGGCAGAGAGTTGTAGCCCAGAAATATCTGGAACTACATTAGCTAATCCTGAAATGAGAGTTGCTGCAATTTAGAAGAATGATTGAAACTATTTTGCTGATGAGAAGCGTGGTCAAAAACAGTTTGCAATAGCAATTAGAAGTGCCTGACAGAATGCCAGCAATAATTTGCATAAAAGCCTTAGCCATAATGAACAAGGAACTACAATGAAAATCAAGAGAGATGGTTGGCAGAGAAGCAACTTTGTTTTTTCAAAGCACAATCATCATGGAAACTGTTTAGACCATATCAATCACTGTTTCAAACATATGCTCTTTTTAATCCTATGTTGTATGTCTTTGACAAGTTAGAATAAACACTTGAAAGTAAGAGAAGCAGCTCCAAGATATTTTTTTTTGTCCAAGTTCTGCTGCTATAAAAATCCACTTGCCTGTTTCAGTGCTGGGGAACATGGAATTAGTTCACCAATTCGGTTTATTCCAGCATTGATCTTCTTTTTTCGATGCCTCTCCACTAGTAAAAGCAGAAGACATAACATTTGTTTATTTCTGTATCTCAGATCCAAAGGTGGTCAAGAATTCAAAGAAAATTCAAAGGAATAAACATTAGAGAAAATCAATCTAAAATAATGTATTTTTAATGTTATTTATTTATCATGAAAGACAACAAACAACAGAACAGAACATCCTCCAATATATCATTACACATAAATTCATAAACATAACTGATAACAATCGACCTTCCTCTCCCACCCCTCCTGAACAACTACAGGATTTACTCAACCATCTAACCATAATTTGCTCAATATTCCTTTTCAATACATCTGTAAATTCCAGTGAATTTCTTCCTTGGATTAATCTTCATTTCTTCCTCAGAATACATTACTCTCTTAAACCCAAAAAGGTCATACTGCAACTGCTCAAGAATACAACAGTGCTATTTTTGAACCATCCACTTCCCTGAATCTTTCCAGCCAACAACAATTACCAACTGTGCTGCAACCGTTAATTGTTTAACCAGATAAATCTCTTTAGTATCTCTATGCTATTATTTCTAAAATAAAATGATAAACAATATTTCTTGGACCAATCGAATTCAAAATAATAAACATTAGGAAAAATCAGTCTAAAATTTATTATTATTCATTATTCGCATTTATATCCTGCTTTCTACCTTAAAGTCTCAGGGTAGGTCACAAAAGTTCAGACAAAATACAGACAAATAGATGGATTTTCACAAGGTACTAGACTTCAAACAAAGACATTACTATCAATCAGACCAAGAAAGAGAAGGTCCATAAATGGCCTCAGATATGGCTCATAGATTGGGACTGTGGCACAGACATAGCATCCAACATTACCTCTTAGAAGCAGCACTGCAAATAGGAACAAGGTCACTTCATTACCATGACAGCAATCCCCAAGTCAGAAAGCCGTGAAATTAATTCTTCACTGTCATCATCATCACATGAAAGACCTGATGTCCTGTTCTAACATGTGTCTGGACATCTTTGCTGCAAGATTCATGCTAATTAAACTTTAGCCAAAAGGTGCCTACAGCTCAGGATTAAACACTGGAACTCTTACCTGCATTATGAGACTCACGATTTTTCTTTCTGTTGGGGGGGCAGAAGGAAAAACAACACGAAAAAGGTTGAATTACGTTTACTGCAATTTAGATATTTTCATTAATCAATGGCAACAAAGATGCAAAAGGAAGGTGAGAAATAAACACATTCTACCATGAGGATCCCGGATCAATATTCTTTACTTGTCTAAGTGTTTACTTTTTGTATAGCATGTAAAATGCCTCACAATTATTCCCAGTTAACAGAGGTGTGTTACATTTCTGGTCCTAAGGGACACACTGAGCACAGAATATACATATATGTACTTCAAACTTGCAACATTCAGATTTTATTGCAAAATAAATAACAATAAAATATACCCCTCAATTTTTGTGAAGGTAACTCAGTGATGGTCAGAGAACAGTGGTTTCAATATACAGCCTGTATACAAGGTCTAGTGAGGTCCTCAAAAAATGAAAAAATACTGAAGCAATTCAAGCAAGAAGAAGAAATCAGCCCTTGGACAGATTCTAAACAGGATGCTTCACAAAACCATAAATGTCTACAAGAAAGAAAACCTACAAATTCAAACCCTCCTGTGTCTGCTATTCTCCAACTGCAAGAGCTAACTTGTGCATGGTGTATTAAGTATCCCACTTTATGACATTTAATGTTTTCCTAGGGTGTTTTCCCACTTAGCACTAGAGTACCCATTAAGGAGCCAGTGGGGAAATGCCCTTAGTTTGCCAGTCTTGTGATATCTGAATTCCCAGATGTCTTTGTTGTCTCTGCTCCCTCACACATATAAATGGGCATGTTGTGAGAGGCAGGGCCGGTTGCTTTAAATGGCAAAGCTCAGGATAGTTATGGATGAATTGTCGGGAGCTCTGAACTCTAAATGGGGGAAGAAGGAAAAGGCCAAACTGATGCCAAACTAAAGTCACTGGAATGTTTGTGTTTATTTTTGAGCACTGACAAGCTTTTTGTGTGATACATTGTTTGCTCATTGATCTGGTGGCTACAAAAAGAAATATTAATACAATAAGTAAGAGCCACGGTAAATAAACATAGACAAAGGTTCCTGGCATCTTTCAGGCTGGGGGGGGGGAAGAACTTGGGCGCTTCTAAGGCCATCTGCTGGGACTCGAGAGCAAGAGGAGGTTTGTCCTTGTCTCTGCTTGAGATGCCCATGAGCCTTTGGTGGGCCACTGTGTGTGACAGGATGCTGGACTAGATGGGCTGTGGCCTGATCCAGCAAGGCTTCTCTTATGTTCTTATGGATTCAAGCAGTAATAGAAACAAGACAGAGATTGGAGAGGGGAAAGGAGGAGGAACCAGTTCTTCCCCTCCCCCAATGTTTTATGTAATTTTTATATTATATTATTCCATTTATATATAATTTTTAATATATTAATTTAATGTATTAGTGTACTAACTGAATGTATGATGTATTACTTTGTATTTACTGAGATTGTTTTTCACTTGAATTGATTTGTTGTATTCTTTGATGCAATGATTATTTATTGTGACTGATTTTTTACTGTTGTGTTGATTTGTTGTATTCTTTGTATTTTTTTTCTGTTTGTTGTAAACTGTCTAAATGGAACAAGCTTTGGAGAACAATGTATCAAACACAAAGGCCTCAGAATAACGGCCTTTTCCATCTTTTCACCCTGGCCCCAGATGTAGGTCTAAGCAAAATTATATATCATTTTCTCCAGACGATCCTCTCACACAATCTTACATGTTCTGAAACTTTTGAGGATCCTTTCTAAGTAGTGTCACCTAGTGAGTGGCTGTGAGCTGTCCACTGGAATTGGTGCTGACTACACATCTGTAGCACAAGGGTCTGACCCCACCAAGAGCTGCAAAGAGGTGCGTTTCTCCTAAAACCACTCTCCCCGGTTGCATGACAAGCCCAGAAACTCACCTGGCATGAAAGACTAGAATGCAACGGTCCCAGTGTCTTGTATGGCTAAGTTTACAGAGGCAAGGTAAATGAATGCGTGAAACATTTCTAATTCTCCATCTTCCCTTTAAATGTCACAACGCTAAATACATTACTACTAAATACATTATTCAGTCTCCCCACCAATGTCTTTCCTCTACCCCAGTAGTGAGAGAAGTCAAATGACCAGATAGCTGGTTGCACACTCAACCATGCTGTTCTTCTGACAGTAGCCCTTTCCACACTGGCCTTTATTCTGGATTACATCTTGGAAAAGGGCCTGCCGTAGTCTGCACTAGCACGCAAGTGGAAGTTTCCTTTTCCTGAGATATAATCTGGAATAAGGCCTAGTGCAGAAAGGGCCAGAGTCAGCAATCTCAGACATTTATCTATCACAGTCAGCCTGGAACAAGTTAAGCGGGATATCCCTTAATCTGCACCGGCATGCCGACGACAGGTTCCTATTCCAGGACATAATGCAGGATAAGGCTCTGTATGAGTCTTATTATCCTTAGCCCTAGAGAGTTCTCTGGGACCAATGGCTCCTGCAAAAGGGGAACACAGTGATCTTGATGACCAGGGGTGTTTTTTCACTGTCACTAGAAGTACCCATTAAGTACCCATTAATGGGTACAAAAATGCCATTTCGTACCCATTAATGGGTACTTTCAGTGACAGTGGAAAAACACCCCAGGGAAACTCAGGGTAACCACAGAATACAAATGAACCGAGATGATTAATTACTGTAATTTTTGGCAGAAGTCTCAATCCAAGGCCACTCTGTGGAAATCTCTGAATTAAACAGAAGGTACAGCCAAGTTTCCTTAATGTTTTCCCTCCTCCACTCCCTTACCCTTGGGTATGTTTTGATCTTGCATCATCTCTTCAGACTAAGGTAGATCCTGACATTATTTGAAAGGAGCAACTCTGAGCAGATATATTCCCCATTTTAATTTGGGATTCCCTCTTTGTTAGCTTATTAATATAAATAGGCAAGTAGGAGAATTTTCTTAGTTTACCATTCTTGCTCAGAAATAAGGGTAAGAGGCTTTTACCTTTAGTCAAATTCACTGGTACTTAGCCCAACTGACCTCTGAAATGATAAGGTCAGGGGAACAGAAAAGTCACCAACTGATTGCTTGAAGGAGAGTTACATGGTCAGCTTATTCTAGCCAGGTTGGATTGCTATTGCATTTTCATTAGCTGAGTGAGCCATAATCCTGTTGCTCCAGCAAGCAGAAGAGCACAATGTCCTTTTAAAAGAAACCTTTCCTGATCTCTGCCATGCTCGTTTCCCTGTGCATACTTACATCCTTTCTTCTTTGCTCCCACTTTCTATATGTTTCCCCCTCGCACACTGTAAGAATTTCCTGTTTGTTCCACACAGTCACACCACCTGGATTCTCCTCCTTCAAGTTCTTCCTCTTGGTATCTCCCTCTTCTTCTGTCAAGTCTCCACACCCTGAGATTATGCAAATTCTCCCTTCTGTCCCTCCACCTCTCTCTGCAGCCCAAAGGTCTTTCAGGACTTCTTCTGTTGCCATGCTGCTGCTCCTAAGCATCTCTGCAAAGTGTCAATGTGCTGGTTCATAAGCAATTATGGAAATAGCCCATGAGACTGCACCAATATTTTCCTGTTTCTAAACATACTGGTGCATCTCTGAAACCACCAGAGCAATGTGTTTGCACCACCAATCTGTTTTCCATTTTAGACTATCCACAGGTTCTGAGTACAGTGACATCTCCCTGTATTCACAAGGGTTAGGTTCCTGAAAGAGCGAAGTCTTCAGTACAGAACTGGTGCACCAATAGGAAACTGAAGATTAGGGGAATAGCTGTCTGACTCTTCACAGAAAAATGATGAAACAGACACTGTTTGCTTTAAATTTCTTTATCACCCATAACAAAGGCATAGAACTGACCTCAAAATAATCCTTAATCTCTGCAAAACTTTCAGAGGGCACTCACACATGCATAACACCACTGTGCACTGTACTAAACGGATCCTATGTATGCCTCTGAGACAGGCTCCTTCGTCAAGGCAATAATCTGTTAGCTTTGGTGGGTAGCAGGACCTCAGCCTCCACGATGATCACAAAATTGGCACAGGCCTCCATCACTGAGAGAACAGAGAAGGCAGAGTGCTGCTGCTGAAAAGCTTAAGAAGCAAAAACACTGGCTCAATGAGGAGTCAGTGAGGTTTTCAGAAGTGAAGAAAGGGGAGGGTTATGTTTCAGACCACCTAAACAGGACTCTTCAGAGTCCTTAACCTAGACAATATCCCTGGCACTCAGATAAGATTCATGTTTGTCCATCATTATGCAGAAGTTAAATTTCTTTCTCCTAATACCACTTTGCTCTCCTCAGCCACTGAAACAAGAAACTGGCCGCTGCTTTGAACACATCTCGGACTTCCTTGATACCAACCCCCATATGACACCAAAGGAGATATGGAGAAGGTATACTGTTAGGCTATAATGAACATAAAGGAGGCAGTGGATGAAGTTGAGCTCAGCACACTGTCAGGGGAAGGAGATTCCAGAGGGAGGTTGTAAAGGACCCCAGTGCTCTGCCTGCTGTGCAAACAGAGGTTCAGTCTATTGTGGCTGCTGCAATATGCCTGAGTGGCCACAGCACTGCAGACATGAAGTCTGCCAGAGATGTCCAAATCTCCATGTCATGTGCCCAGGAGCCAATGGAGAAAGACCTTCAGGATCTGATCACAAGCAATACAAACTACAGCATCAGGAAATGGTCTCAAAAGGAAAAGCCAGACCAACCCTGGAAAAATTTAACCAATTCATACAAGAAGTCTCCGACCTAGTACACCACATTGGAAAGTGGCCCCTTCAAGGAAGTGGGCTTGCTCACTATCATTCACTGAAATTCCCAAGTTCCTCTTAGAGACAAATTTGAGGCCTGAAATATTACATATACTTACAATCATGTAAGTTTGGAAGACGGAGGCCTCATACATTTTTTTGTGAACACAGAAATCTCACTTACACAGAAACCACAGATATGGAGTACTAAGTCTATGTACTAAGTAAACTGTATTCAAAACTCTAAGATTCCAAAGAATTGTATTGGCCTGGACTTTCTCAGACTCTGGGCGGCCACTGTCAGAGGATAACTGAAGGGGAGGTTGACACAGGAATGTGTTAGTCCTTTGCCAGATTTCAAGTTCCTTACAGTCACTGAACACATAAATATATCCAGCTGTCACTCTAGAAAGGTGAAGATCTTATGTAAGGATCTGCGGGTAAACAAAAGGAAGAATGGATACCTGACACAGGGGTGGAGATGAGGAATATAAGTGAGATGTTGGGAAATTAAAGCAGTATATTCGGACTACGACAGTTAGGATATACGTTTTATTAAAATGATACCCAGATAAAACTGTACACCTGCAAATTGTGGCACATGAAAAAAGCACTGTGGATAGAACTGTGAAGAAGCTCCTCTTTACCTTGGCCTCCCAATACAGGCACCGCCACAGTTTTAACTAACTCAGCTTATGTTTTTATGCTGACTTTACTGTGACATGCCCTAAGCCTTTCTGGTATGCAGTGGAATATAAATATAAATAAGTAAATAGGTCACTAATAATTAAAGCACAGTATACAGTGCAAGCTTTAAAAGAAACAGTGGGAAATGCATGGTAGCCATAATATCTTTAATTTAACCGCTTGAAAAGCAGAAGGTCATAGTTTCAATCCCTGAATCACTTCCACATCCTTGCTGAAGAAAGTGCATGGATGTGCTTATGTTTCTAGCTGATCCTAAGTGATGAGGCCAGTTGAAGGCTCCTGTCTTCTTCTATCACAACCTAAGCATCTTATGTAATATGCACCATGACAAACTGTGCAGGAGAACTACTTTGTTCCTACAGAAAACAGTGGCACACAGAAAAGGAGGCTGGTGGAAATTTTCAAAGAGTCTTTTCCCTCATCCATCCTGTCTCTGCTGCAAATTGTCATTAATAGTCCTATACATATATAAATAATATGCACTATACACCTGATTTTGTAGTGACTGATCATACTGCAAATAAATCATGTGCCCTACATTTCATTACTTACTTGTTACTGAAAGGACATCATTTCAAAAATATCAGACAAAATGTAGGGGTTAATATACAGAAAGTTATTATTTATAAGAAGTAAAAGTTCAAAAAAGAAACAAAATTTTCTGAAGAACCTTTTCAAATAATTTATTTAGACAACTGGAACACCAAAATAATACTTGATTTTCCACAGTTTCAAAATGTCAGCACTGTTTATTACTAGAACAGTAATTTATAAAATTATAAGCTCTTGTTGGTACAGATTTCCACATGGAATGATTGTCATAACAAATTAAGAAATGGTAACAGTAATCCAAACTTTGTATAAAATAGAAAAGACAACAGCAACAGAATACAGTGACAAGGTCATCAAATGCATACAAAACAATCAACATTAGCATCTCCTCTAAAGAATCTCTGATTTTGTTTAACTTCTGCAGAAACTCTTCTAACCAAGATAAACACTCTAAACGGAAACATTCTAGATAGAGAAAATACTAAAACAGCTCTTTAAAGCATGCTTAGATTCTGTGGCCATTCAGGGGATTCCAGGATAAAAGATCAATGTTTTGGGTTTGTTTTTGTGCTTAAATGGCTAAACTCAGAACTGAAATGTTATCCTGTACCACATGAAGAAATATGGGGTTCCAACGTCATCAACCCCAGCCAGCATGAATGGAATCAAGGATGTTCAGGAAACAGGGTTAGATACCTCAAATAAGGCCCATTTCATTATTTCTAAGTAGACTAAGACCTTTTTGTGGGCAAAGGGAAAACCCCAAACAATTTTAGAAGGACACAAATCCATCCACAGCCAGTCCTCTCAGCTGAAAAAAGATGCAGCTGCAAAACACTCCATAAGCAATGAACAAATACTACTCCAAAGAGGCTTAGATGTATTTTTTTAAAAGGCAGTGAGCCTAAGGCTGCATCCAGATGTCAGACACTTATTCTGGAATATCCAAATATAGTGGAATAGTAATCAACAACTAGATGCAGCCAAAGAAAGAAAAAATTGTAAAAATCCACCAGAGGGCTCCCTGCATGACTTCTCCACTGGCAGAAGAGAGATGGACACTGGTCCTTGACATCACTTTTCTACCCCATGGGAAGCCAAGCAAGGAAGGCCTAGGATGATGGTAGAATCCTCCAGCAGCCTTGTCTGCTGAAAAATACTGTAACTTATTTGCCAATAAGGAACTTACCGGTGCTGCTTCTTAAGCGGAGCCTTCTCTGTCATCTCTGGCATAGTTTGAGAGACAGCAATCTAGGAAACAGAAAAATCTAGTAATAATTATAGCAGTATCAGTAACAGCTATATTAACAGCGCTGCGCAACAGTTTTTTGCTTGACATGAGTTTTGAACAAACCAGATTCCCAAGATCCCTCTGCATGATGTTGCCAGGAAGATAAAAAAGTTAAGAGATGTCCAGATCTTAAGAAAGGTAGAGTCACCCCCATGGATTTCCAGCAGGCAGGGAGAGCTGCGCTAATTCCTCTACATTTGGGATGAACCAGCTCAATACAGTTCAGATAACTGAATGAGGCAAAACTGCCAAGCCAAAGAAAGTGTAGTTTGGCATGATGCAATGAGAAGCTTTCCCTCCACCCTCAGTGAAGCATGCAATTGGGAAGCAAGCAGAAGTAAATTCAGTAACTTGGGTCTGGACTCAATCATGAGCTATTGCCCTCCTGTGTTCTATGTTTGTTTCTCTGCTTTCCAGTTTTAGTGATTGCCATGGAACTACATAGCCTACATTCAATGGGACATAAAAATTTGGGAGGGAATTCTCTCAGTTACCTCTATACTTGAAAATGCAACTGATGCTGTGATACAGTAAACATTCAAGCCACACTATTCAGATATTTTAGCAAAATCTTCAGAAATCTGCATGTTTAATTAGCCTCAGTAGTAGATCAATTTAATAGGACCCTGCCATAAGGAGGCCAAAGATACTGAAAAGCAACCAAACCATGAAAACTGTAGTAAAGGCCTCTCTCTCATACAACTGAAAAAACTACTGTATTTTCTGGTGTATAAGACTACTTTTTAACCCAGGAAAATCTTCTCAAAAGTTGGGGGTCATCTTATACTCCGGGTGTTGTCTTCTTATATGGCGAATATATCCCAGACTCTATATTTTAACTGGAAAGTTGGGGGTCATCTTATACACCCAGTCGTCTTATATGCCGGAAAATACAGTAAACCCAAGGTAGTCAAGGATGCCATGAAATTATGAATATACCAGCTTATGGCTTAGGAATGAATACTGATGTCTTTTTTTCTTGAGAACCATGTTCACTAATTTCTCAGCCAGCTCTTGGAAGACTGTCTTCTTCATCAGGGCTTTCATTTTAATAAATTATATTCTGCTGCCTTCAGCACTGGCATTTTAATTTCAATGTCCATGATGATATGTGGACCTTTACTGCACTTGTCACTCTTTAATCTGGACCAGGGGATCTGGAACAACCAGACTCACTGATTTGTATTGTGTAGAGGTGTGCACCAGATCAGTGCTGTATGGTACAGGTTCAGCTCACACCTCTCCATGTGACCTTCACAGCCATCCCCCAGTTCTGGATCATGGAGCTGTGCAGTCTCCATGCCTCCAGTGATTCTGAACAAGGTCCTTAGTCATCTATGGACCTGATTAAATGAGTTCACAAGAGATTTGGATTAAGGGCCTCTTAATCCAGATGTAGCTCCATTTTGTACAGACTGAGCAGGGACTAACTGGGACAGGCCTTCCTTGATTGTCATTAATGTGCAGATGAGGCCAGGAATCCTATCTAAGAATGAAGACCAGGGTCCAACTATAGTTTGCACTACCATGCAGATAGCAGGTCTCTATCCTGGGGATATAATCCAGAATAAGACCAACACAGAAAGATTCGTTTAAATGCAGTCCAGTTTTTAAGTCCAAATAGAAGTAGTTGTGATATACTGAAGATTGGACAGTACTATACTTTTACCAAGAGTGCATGTGGAGCTGCAAGAATGTCCTTCAACTAAGTCAGTAGTTTTCCATGAAAAAAATTAGAAAACAATTGAAGTATTGCATTAATGCATTTATAAATTGTTTACAGACACATTTGACTATTAGGATTTAAAAAAAATAAAATATAGCAAAGTAATACTTTATTAAGACCAATCAATAGCAAGAAAACATCTTAGGACTTTTTTCAGAAGTAATACATAGCAGAAAAGGGGCAAACTGTAGGAAATATCACTCAATCACTAAAATAAAAATGTATTTCACAACTCACAAGCCTCTTATGTACTGATAGAATTATAATGTATCTAATGGTGTGTGCAATACAGACCTATGTTGTCTTTCTCTTAGCAAGTGTGAAGAAGTCACACGTAAGCATTTAAACATAAAAATATACAAAAATATTATTTGTAATATCTATACAGTATTTAACTGCATAAATAGAGTAATAAAAGGTATGGGCAAAACTAAAAAAATAAGCTGTTCATAAATACTTTTGCTTGAATAATTAGGCATTCTTACTACAGAGTTAAAAAGCCCTCTGGAACTAGGGGAGCAAAGATTCTCATTAATGTAACCAATCATACAATTTTAAAGAGGTGCTTTAATAAAGCTTCTCACAGTGTTCAAAATACTTCATATTAACTGAATCATTACAATACACTGGGGAAAAGGCCAGTATTTATTATTTTCTTCATACTGCCAAGAGGCTATCTCTGAGGTTGACAGTGAAGCAACACTGGACCAGACAAGAAGGTTCAAAACCAAGACTTGCAACCCAATATTACACGCCTTCATTCAGAAAGTACCTCAAATATATTATATTAATTTATCTTTAGCATTTATAACCTGCCTTTGTGTTACTTTAAAAATCTTATTGCCACACCATTCTGTTGGTTAAGCATACTGTCAATATGCTACTGTTCTAGATTTTTTTATTTTTATTTTTGCAAATTGCCCTGACAAGCAATTTTCTGGATACAGTTTCAACATATTGTTAAGCACTGCACATTTTTAGTTCATGTACACCTTCTGAACTCAGCGGGTCCTTCTGGTGAGTATATTACACGAGAGGCCAACCACACTGTCCCTCAGGAAAACTGAGCTCTGTGAAGCTGGATCCCCCCCCCCCACTTCACCCTTCCCAGCTAAGTCTTCCAAGATGCCTTAAATGGTTGGATGAGATTATATGTAGGGTGGGAGGGAGAAGTTAACCATAACGCCTCGGGTTACTGGTTCAAATCCTGTGCAAAATATCCAGCCCAGCGCCACTTTGGAAGGGTTTGTGCTGTCTTAAAGAAGAAGAGTTGGCTTTTCTACCCTGTTTTTCCCACCCATTTTAGGGGACTCAAAGCGGCTGACAAAGCTTCTGTTCTTCTCCCCACAACAGACACCCTGTGAGGTAGGTGGGGCTGTGAGAGCTCAGAGAAGAGCTGTGACTAGCCCAAGGCCACCCAGCTGGCTTCGTGGGGGAGCGAGGAATCAAGCTGGTATTCCCAGATAAAAGAGTCGGTCTCCCTAACCACTAGGCCAATCCCCCGAAATTCTCAGATCAAGCAGCAGGCCCTCACTCGCAATAACTGCCTCAGGCCACAGCGCCGCTTCTTCCTCCAGACGCCAAAGGCAGCAGGGCCCACAGCGCCCGGCTGCCCTCGCCTCCCCGGCCTCCGGAGTCCGTTGGAGGGCCCGGCGGCCAAGCGTTTCAACCGACCCCGTCAGGACACCCCGGAGCCGGAGCTACGACGCCCTTCGGGCCGCCGAGCAGAAGCAAAAGCGCTTTCATGCCGATCTGGCAGCTCGGCTGGGGGCCGGCAAGAGAAGTGAGGAGGCCGCCGCGTATTCTGCCGCGTCCCGGAGCCGCGGCCAAGGGAGCGGGCAGCCAGAAGCACCGTTGCGCCGGCCGGCGGGGCCCCCTTTGGGTCGGGATGAGGGAAGGAGCCCCACATAGGTGGGTGGTTGTGGGGAGGAGGGTTGCGGACCGCGGTCACTCGCCCGGCCCCTCCCAGGCACGACCCTGACCGGAGGAACTCACCGAGGGAGTCGAGGGCGGGCTCAGCGGCTGCGGCAGCGTCCCCACCACGGGGACCATCCTCCTCCTCCTCCTCCTCCAGGGAGCCCCCTCTGTCCACTCCTCCCCCCACTGTGTCTGCCGGCGTATCCCGTCGCGCAAATCACACCCGTGGTCCCGCCCCTCTCCCCAGCGGCAGCCAATGGCAGGGGACTTCCCTAGCCGCCTCAGTCCATCGGCGATCCCCGAAACGGGCTGCGGGCTAAGGCTGGGACGAGGGCGGCCTCCCACTTTTGCCTTATGTGGCGGCTCGGCCAGCCAGCCAGCCGAGGGTAACGCAGGCCTCGAGGTCGATGCCAGAGCGGGGTTTCGCTTGAGGGAAACAGGAACTGCTTGAAGGGGCCAATCGGCAGTTGGAGGAGAAGTGGGGGGGGGGAGGGTCCCAACGGCAAAGGACGAAGGGAAACGGGCGAAAGCCCCTCGCGCAGGCCCCGTTGAAGGCAGGGTGAGAAAAGTCACGTGAGGGAGAGGTGGGCGGTGCTGGAACAGGTCCGCACCTACCGACGGCCCCATTTTGGGGCGCTCCGCACACACTTGCGGGCTCGGGGCGGGGGGGGGCAGTGTCGGCGTCAGGTAGGCCTGTGGGAAGGGAAAGGAGCGCTTGCTGTCCTGCCTAACCGCTCGCTAGTCCTGTGCCTGGGTTTGGCTCCTTCAGGCTCACGTGGCTGAAAGTGTCTACTTTCTAGAAATGAATGGTGAGCAGTAGCGCACCTCCAGGTGACTATGAGTGTACTTAACCTCCCTGAGAACGACGGACGCAGGCAATAGACAACACATCTTCGAGAAATGCCACAAAAGGGGAAGGGCAGGCGTCCAAAATCGACAAGATAGCAGTCGGAGTAGTCTGGCAAACTGCTCTTAAAAGGATAAGGAATGGGGAAACCTAATCACTGAGAGGTATAGAAAGCTCTGGATGGCTAAATATAAGGAAATCAATTTAAAATATATGTATGGATAGTGCAGAAGTAGGTACCCACATGAATAGTTCAGCACACGCATGCCATAACTGTGGGGTCAGAAGGACAATGAAATGCAGGAAATACCCTCAGTCTTGAAAGTCTTTATAAAATGGACACCCAAGCTTTCCTTTTGTCCGACTTTAGGAATAGAAAAGCTATAGGAATTTTTGTTTGTTGTGGCTAGAGAATTGCTCAAGAGTCAAAAAGCTATAGAAGAAGAAGAGTTGGCTTTTCTACCCCGCTTTTCTTACCCATTTCAGGGGACTCAAAGTGGCTGACAAAGCTTTCTGTTCTTCTCCCCACAAGAGACACCCTGTGAGGTAGGTGGGGCTGTGAGAGCTCAGAAGAGAGCCGTGACTAGCCCAAGGTCACCCAGATAGCTTCTTGTGGGAGTGCAGAATCGAACCCAGTATTCCCAGGTAAGAGTCCGGCTCCTTAACCACTAGACCAAGCAGGCTCACTGCACAAGCCATAGGGCTTTCTACACCTCATATCTTGAGAGTCTGAGATATAGCACTAAATGACCTTATATATGTTCAAATGAAAGGAATTTAAAGATCAGGTAATCTACTAATTCTGATTCTGGCTTTTGAATTTTCTTTCTGATACCAGTTCAGAGCTTCTTCCAAATCCTTTTGCAAAGAAGGGGTTTAACAAATAACTAAGTGACCTATGTCCCTAAAATAAAGTAGAACTGAACATAGCTTTTGTATCAGTTACTTTTATCAATTATTTCTTATGGGGCTGAACCTAAGGCAGGAAGCAAATTCATCCTTGAAAAATTCCTACAAGGAATGATCCAAGTCCTTACACTTCTACCACATCTGTCCTCCGGTGGGTCATTGGTCTATGAAATTTATTACAAGATGGTATGGTGAAAGCCACAGCCCTGAATGGCTGTAACAGGGTATTGGACAACCTGTGTCCATGTTGGAAAGGCAGGCAGCATTCTTCTAAAGGGCCATTTTCAGGGAATCAAGAGCAGTTGAGGGCTTTGTTCTTGTCTTCTGCTTGAAAATGCCCAGAAGCAAATGGTGGGTCATTGTACAAGTCAAACTACTGGATAGGCCAGTGATGGCCAACCTATGACATGCATGTCACAGGTGGCATGCCAAGCCCTTTTGGGTGACACACATGGTCATCCTGGCACCTGAGTGTGTAGTGCTTGCTTGTTCTTGAAGTGTACAAAATACCAACTTTCAATTGAAGATTTAGCAACAAAAGTAACTAATGTAAAGAATATTTGTTTTTGCTTTTAATAAAATACTTGTATCAAAAATCTTTTTTACTAGAGTTACAAATATCACAAAATTATGGATATTTCTAGATGTGACACAGCACCCAAGTTAAGCTAGGTTTTCTTGCGAATTTTGACACACTGAGCTCAAAAGGTTCGCCATCACTGGGATAGACTGTATCCTGATATAGCAAAGCTGCTCTACGTTCTTAGATTCATTAGGATTAAAGACCACTGAATAGTCTACCTTAGAGCACAAATCCTTTGAAGGGGTATTCTGGGTATATATTATGGAAAGCTGCAAGCCATTTATTATTCAGGCATGCAATACATGCACGCAAGGAGTAACCTTGGCACCTTTGTTTAATGCAGAGTAAAATAAGCCTTGCCACTCCAAAACATTTTAGAAACTGCTCCCAGACAGCAATCAACAACCCTAACCTTCATTACTAGAAAGAGACCAGACTCCCACAAACTGGATTGAATTTTCAGCCAACATCACAATTTGCATGTGAAAGAAAAAAGATCACTCAAATCATAGGCCCATTACTAGCAGTTTGGTGCAAATTATGAGTGACACTCAGGCAAGCAGTAGTAATCAGTGGTTGTAGCCAAATGCAGGTAGTAAGTGGACATACAAGACATACAACAGTAAGACTGACATACTTAATAGCAAGAAGTCTTGACTCGTGGTCGACTTTAGGGCTTCCACCTCATTTTTTTCTCCTGAGAAATGTGATGATTTTATAGTTAGAATGTCATCCCCAGATAGCAAGAAATGTAGAATAGACTTTGGGTCTATGGAACAAGTGATTTTTATATTCAGAAAATGCTGAAATCTGCTGGCATATTTTCCCCAGACTTGTTTTCCCCAAGAATAGGGGTCTTCTAAAGTCTGTCAGGCACAATTGCTGCATATATTTAGATAGCTGGTAAAGGTGCATCTATTTATTCAGGCTTCTGGTCGACAAGTCAAGCCCATCTTCCCTTTTTGGACACTGTATGGCAGCTCTTGTATTTGTAACTTTATTTTGTATTTCTCACTGGTCTTCAGTTGTTAACATATTTTCATTGTTGCAAACCATCTGCAGACCTTAGGATAGCAGACTGGATATACTATAAATAGAAATAAAGAATAAAGAAGCATTTATGCTTAACAGAGGACTGCTCCTGGGCATCCAAAACAAGCACTTCTGGATTTTTCTTCAAGTTTCTTCCAAAGGATTTTAACTGATGCCTGTAAACAGGTTTCAAAACATTTTTTTAAAATCCGCTTATAAACAAGGGCAAGTGTTCAGGTGTGCTACTGTGCCTGTACTGAGTTCTTAAGATTGGAGAGGAGCCAGCTACGGGAGTCACCTTATCTGGTTTCCCCTGTGCTGGACTCCCCACTGTCCAGGCCTTTAAACTTCTGCGGGCCTAGCCACATCATATGGCACTGCAGGACATCATTGTCAGGCTCATTTCTAGGCCTTTCTACTAGCTCCGGAAAAAAGTGCAAGTAATGCTTCACTGACACATTGTTTATTTCTTCCAGGGGTGGCACAGGTCTTGGGAAGACCCCCCCAAAGTTTGAAAATTAGTGTTGTGCATGAAAAACAATGTATTATTGTTTTGTCTCTATTTTTAGTAATACTGGCTAAGGGAAGGACAGGAGAAAGAACATGGACCACTAGTAGTAATACTTCATTTTACTATATGGAATTAGACACCATTCTTCTGTAGGACCTGTTGAATAGGAAAAGGCATCTCCTTAAAAAAGATTTTAAATGTTCCATAGAACGCCTGTTTGAGAGCTGCTCTGAACACTGTCAAGCTAAATCTATTTCTACTGCATGGATGTGACAATCCCCCAACAAAGAAGTATCCTTCCTGATCAAGATGGAAGGAGGCAGCCAAACTATAAAATCTGATTAGATCAGGAAAATAAGGATAAAAAACATTTTCAGTTTTTCAAGTGTGGCTAGTGGGCTTTCCCCATGTTCAAGGTCTGTTGGCATGGACATTCTCAGTGCACTAATTCATGGTTGTGTAAGCTGTGGAATTAACACATTCAAATCATATATTCATCAAAAAACTTGGAGCAGGAGAGGAACAAGTAGGTATAGCCAACAGCTTCAGACTAAAGGTTCACTATACAGTAAAGAGAATTACAGTACAAGTTAGTGAGACATCACAGGGCACCATTAAAGATTAATGAAAACATAACTAGAATTTATTTCAGCTGTAACAGTATGTCATATTTAATGGACATATTAAACCGTTAACTGAATCAAGTAATCCCAGCCACTTTGTGTATACAAAAATATTCCCAACTTCCCTGCCAAGTAAAGGATGTCTGTCCTGGGTGCTTCTTTCCTTCTTGTTGCATATTTTGTGTTTATCTAATACTGAAAAGTTTCTTTATGAAGTCTATAGTTTCATAGTTTTACTTTCTAATCAGAAATCTTATATTGAGCCAACTTGCCACATGCTGTTTCAATGTTCCAAAATATTCCTTATAAATTCTAAGGAGCAGTGCTGCTGCTGATCATTTAACTGAACCTCCCAACTGATTTACACTGCTGTATATGTGCTTATGTGCAAGAGAATGGAAAGTTCTAACAATACCACATGAAGTATTAAAAACACCCATTTTAGACAACCCCCTACTTGACTGTTTCAGAAGACAAAACATTTTCCTCTAACTGGCAAACACCAAACTTACAGCGCACTAAGAGGAAACAAGCCATCCAAACTGCTGCTCTTCACCATACACAAGCAGAGATACAAAGCTCAAGGAGCTAGGATTGAATCTGTGTTCTCTGTGAGCAAGAAACCACTGGCAGGATAGATAGTCATGAAAAAGTAGAGCTTTTTCTTTTCACTTCCTCTAGAACATAGTTGCTAAGGAAGGTTGACTGCACAATTGAAAAAATACATTCACAGAATAACAGGTCATCAAATGATTATAAACAAAAGGCTTGGATTTTCTTGAAATCTACAGGGAAAATTGCTTGTAAAACATGTGACTTGTAGATCAGGAGAAGCCACCGACCTCCATCTCCACAAATCCAAAATATTCACCATTCAGTACCAAAAAAATTAAGAAAGGGCACGCATTTCCTTTAGCACCAGAAGGCAACAGTGCACAGATGTTAAGACTTGGGCAAGACATACATTCTCCAAAGCTGTACCTTCCCCTTCTTGGAACTTCTTTACCTTAACTACAGTTGATCATTGAAGCAGTGTTGGCACTTGAGCTTCAGATGTGCTTCAACATCTTTGTAGAAGGAAGACAATTTCTCAGCAACTACTGTATAACACTTAGCAAACTAGGACCAAAGAAAGCAGTACAAGAACCTTTCCAGTTCAAGGCCTCTGAAGGATGTGTTCAGTGTTTAGAAAGAAGACATGCAGTTTTGCAGAAAGTCTATACATAACAAGCAGGTGGATGTCAGGCATGCATTTCAGAATATTCTGCCTCCCTGACAAAAAATGGTATAGATTCCACTGTTCCTTGATGCCTCTGCAAATAAAGGCTGAGTAATATTGCAAATTATTTTAGATTTTCCAGATGCGATTCCCTTGGTTCTCAAATCTGCATCACAGTGAAATTACAAGATCTACCAATGTCACACTGTAAACCTCCCCCCCCTTTCCCAGAATAAAGGTTTTTCAAAGCAGAAAAGCGCAGAATACACCTTCAGTTGAAAATCAAGAAAGAAATGCAGTTTAATATTGATTTAAGTGATAGGGCATTCTTTTCCCTCAACCATACATCTTTCCAGATGGGGAAAAGAATTGTGAAATTAAGCTGGCATTGTTGTATTGAATACTAGAAGCTCAAAATGAAATTGCAAATAAAAGCATAACAAAGTACAAAGCAAAAGCTTAGTAAAGTACACTACAGTTCTTACATTACAAAATTAGGAGAAAGCCAGTTATTTCCAAATCCTTGCAGTATTCTCCCAATTAGCTACTTCCATCTGGTGTTCTAAAAGCTCCCTTTTAAGATGACTCCCAAGTCTTTAAAATTGTTTGGGGGGAGAAGTTGTTTGAATCATCTTGTATGTTAAGGAGTGTTATAATCTCACCACGTAAACAGAGTTCAAATTGGCAGAAACAATCCCAATATAAAGTTTCCTTCCATTGTTTTTTCTCTAAAAATTTCAAAGACGCGTCACACACTGATCTTCCATAATTGTAAATGTCGACTTTTCCATTGTTCCTAGAGCAAAGGCTTGTTCTCTTGACAATGCAATGCAGTACCTATAGTGAATGGGGGGAATAGTGGAAGATGGTACAGGCCACTCCAAAATCCTACCTACATCAGTCAAGGATCACTGCATCAACTGACCACAAAACCAACAAAGCATAATTCCTTAGCAAGGTGAGTCTTAATGTCAGCCACTCTGTTCTTGATACACAATGGTCAAATGAAAACTCAAAATGCTGTGAACTTGCTCCTAGACTGATGCATATGTGCTTTAAATGGAAAACAATGCCAGAACTGTTCAACCAAACTCGGAACTAGAGAGCAATAGGCTCCAATTTTTAAAAAATGATATTGGGAGTCCAGATGCAAGGTATTGCTTAAACTTTGCACTTCAATGGGAACACAGGAGGATCACACACATTGAAGAAAAGCTGACTTTAGAAGACCAACAGAAGGCCTTCCCAACTAGAACTGCATACTACTTTCATCCCAAAGAATGCGAAGAAGTAGAGCTATAAAAACCCAAACACACAGTTTGACAATCCTTGGAGAATTATTAATTTGTTGGCAAGGATACAAACATACATTAGGAGAAAGGGCGGGTGGGAGGGGGACAAAAACAAACACCGGGCCTCTCTTTCCTTATTTGGTGACAAGAAAGTGCAAGAAAGCGTTCATTGGGTTTTGTTCAGTTGTCAGACTTTTGCACATCTGTATTCTGGCCGAGACAGGGGACTTTGAGGTTTTTTTGCAGCACATGAGCATCTGCTGGTTCTATCCTCTTGTAGTAGTTCTTCTTTGTCTCAATAATCTCAAATCCAAACTTTCTGTAGAAGTCAATCGCTGACTCATTGCTAATCTGGACATGTCTAGAGTAAACAAACAAACAAGTGAATTCACAGAACATATTAAAGAAACATTAAAAGTAAAATGTATTAAGTATGAATTTGGAATAAGAATGAAAGATAATATATAGTGGGAGTAACAATTCTATATCTGGAATCCAAGCTCAGAAAAAGATCTCTATTAGCCATAATTTACAAAAGCAATGGAAATAATCCCCTGAGTGCTGATATTATCTACAGTCATATATAGGAGGAGGTGCTCTGAGGAAATTTATTTCAAATATTTAAACCTGAAAATATTTTATTTGTATGTCTAAGATTAACATAATATTGTAACCCACCCTGAGACCTTTGGGTATAGGCCGGGATAGAAATACAAACAAACAAACAAATAATGTGGAGCAAGAACTGACTGAATTACCAGTTTTATCTATAGTCTTTAAAAAAAAAAAGCAAAACGGGATAAACAGAGCAGTGAGCTTGTTAATTTGTTTTCATGAACATACCAAGCCAGTACTCCATCACCTGTACTTGTTAACATTTTGTTTCCAAATCCAGTTCAGGTTTAAATAATTGAAATAAATTTCCTCAGAGCACATCCTCCTATATATGACTGTAGATAATATCAGTACTCAGGATACATTCTCCCAGAATACACTGCTTTGCACATATTAAGATCAGTTTCATTAATGTGCTACTCTTGTTTTGCTCAAAAAGGCACTATTAAATTACTTAGTCATAAGTTTAGCCTTGTACAGAATCCAGACAATATTCTATAAACAATAAGAACAAAAATTCTAGTCATAGTACCAAACGGAATTATTTGGAGCTGGAAATGCAAGTAGTTCATAACAGTGCTAGTATTTACAGTCTGTGCTGCCTCAAAGCAAACTAATCCTTGAAAATAAAACACTGAGACGTATTTCTATGCCACAAGACATAAGCATGAGCATTTTCTCTTCAGACCACAATGCCAGCATCAAGCAGAATGAAAAATGCATGCAATCAATTCTCTCTAGACAAAACAACTATTTAGATTTACTTACAGATAGATATTGTCAAAAGTGCCATCTTTTTCACAGATGTTTAACACATGATTCAACATTTTAGTTCCTACAAGGAAATGAGAACAAACCTGATCAAGTTATTCCTAGTCTAGTCAATATCACAACATACCCCAAGTTAAATGGTATGTAAAAATTTTACTCCATAAAGTAAAATTTATTAGATTTCAAGTCCTATTCTGTGATAAAGAAAAGAGATATAGGGTGTTTTTCCACTGTCACTAGAAGTCCCATTAAGTACCCATTAATGCCATTAAGTACCCATTAATGGGTACTTCTAGTGACAATGGAAAAACACCCATATATTAAATAAAAACATCAACAAAAATTTTATTTGGCTAATTACCAGGAAATACCCTTTAAAGTATCTCTATCTGTAAGTTAGTAACTTAGTTATTACACTGATCAAAAAATTTTCAAAAGTTATTCCCAGTGTAGCATATAATGGGCTCTATCTGGAATTTTAGTTGCTATTCTGAAGAAAATGTTTGGGTTTTAAAATTTTGCAGCAAAATACCGTATCACGCTTTTTATTGAGTACCTATTTTTATTTCTATAAGTCACAGACCCACAGGCTACACATCCAACAATCTTTTTAACAGCCTTACCTATTCCCAACCTTCGGTAAGGAGCAAGACATCCAAGTGTCATGATGTACAGTCTTTTCTGATTCTGAGAATGATCTACTCTGCAACATACTGCACCCACTGCAATATCATTGAAATAGGCTGCCAAAAAGAGGGGTAGGAAGGAAAGGAAGAAAGCGTATCAATTTTTATTTCTGTTCCTTGAAGTAGAGATATAATGTGAATTGAAAAAACTTTAAACAGATAAAAATACACACTCCTGTAACATATAACAGGGGAAATGACATCACATTTTCTTTCCTCCATGTTTTAAAATTTCAGGTCAAATACTGTTCACTTCTGATTAAAAGATAAATCTGGGCCACAATGGCACCACACCTGAAAAAGTGACAATGTAACAGAATAGTCCTCTATAAAAACAGAAAAAAGAAATAATAGAATTATTTCCCCAGGCACATTTCTATGTGCAGTGAAATTCTGATATGAAATAGTATTTAATTACAATATCTCATCCTTCCATATACAATCCAAAACACTACAAGATTTACAGTCTCAACAACTAAATTCTATTTAAAATAATTATATGCCACCTCCCATTAAAATATAATCTCAAAGTAGTATACAAAAAATAAAAACTAATATCAAAAGTTATACAAAACATATCTTCAAACACTTCTGGAACACATGATTAGGAGCCTTCATGCTAGTTCTTCTCAATACCCCTATGATCCATATGATGATAATGATAATGGTAGGAGTAGACAGAGACTCCTACACATGAAAGATCCTACTGCATGGCGTGGAAAAGGTGAATAAAGAAATATTCTTTATCACACAGTACTAGAACCAGTCAGCATTCTGTGAAGCTGATGGGCAGGAAAGTTATGACCAACAAAGAGAAGTATTTTTTCACCCAGGGACTCATCAGTCTATGGAATTTTACTACAAGAAAAGATGGTGACTGCAACCAGCCTGGATAGCTTTAAGAAAGGTTTAGGCAAATTCATGGAGGACAGGTGTCTCAATTGCTACTAGAATTATATTCTGAATATAATTACACTCTGAACTGTTGTACATATTTTACTGATGTTTTAAACTGAGCATTGTAACTCACCCTGTGGGTCAAGGACTACATAGAAATTCTTAGAAACAAGTTAATAAATAACTATTAGGCCTAGTGATTATAACAAAGCCCACCAAACAACAACCATCTTCTCTACTGACCCAAATAATAATAAAAAAAGATAGCATACCCAGCTTAGCAAGCTCGCCAACCTCTAGGACATCCTTGTAGAACTTGTCATTGTAGCTGACAGGAAAGATTACTTGATTTAACCGCTTCAGCTGCTTAATGTTGTGTGGCGTTACATCACCCAGCTCGATGCGGCTACTGGAACAAATTAAAACATGCTCAATACCTCTATGATTCCCACTCTTGTTAAACTATTTTGGTTATCTGAAAAGACATTCTTATCTTCAGCATACTACTTTAAAATATATTACAAGACTTTAGGGAAGAAACAAGCATCTGAATATGGTTAGGAGGAACAGAAGCTAAAATACGCCAAAATACACCTGCTGCTATCAAAATCTAGCCTTTTTAGAACTATCTTCTATTTGTTCATAGTATGAATTAAAGAATTCCACAGTTTGTATGTAAATAGGAATAGGAATCCAATTTACAACTTCAAAAGTTCTTATTTGCAGATGAATAGGAAATAATAGGGAACAATGTGATCCATATCAAAAATTTAAAACATACTGGATATATGAAGGGAATTGCTAAGTTCTCTTACAAGGCTAAGTGTTCTTGGAAAAATGCTTATGAACAGGTTAACAGTTTATAAACCAAATATATATTTTCCAAAAAGTAATAGCATTTGGACTGCAGTTATCATTTACATTAGAACAAATAATCCAAGAAATGGAGCATATTTCATTACTCTTCTGGCTTGTCTATCTTGGTGGATCATCTTTTGAGACAATATTTTCTACCACATAATTAAGAATCAATTCTAAATCAAAGAAGCCTCTGCCAAACAAAACAGAATGACATTCTTAAACATGAGTTGCTTCTAGATCTCATTGAGCATAGATAACAATGCTATAACAGAATATAGAACAATTAGTCAAACTGGGGCTTCCTAGATAGGAAAAATGGAAAATGACACAACTTCTAGTTGCAAGTAATTAAAAGGCATAAGCATATGAAGTATTTGTGTGTTTTCTTAAGTATTTTAACTACAGAATGCAAATAATTCACAATAGCAATAGTCCCCTCCCCAGAGGCCTGAAATAAAGAGTTCAAGGAAGGGTAGTTGTGGCCAAGTAAATGCACTGAGTTGCTCCTGGGAGGTTGGAAAGTTATGCTGGTGCATTTATCAGCCTTCCCATCTGTGGACTGTGTAGGGTTGTTCCACCTATAGAAGATATACCTCTTCGCACAAGCTGTTAGCAGGCACTGTTATTGCTGCTTCTGTTGCTAACTCTTATTGTTTTCTGGTGGTATGTAGAATAGAATAATCTTTGATTAGGCATTGTGACCTTTTCAAATATTAGTTAAAAACCATATACTATGGTGGTATGTTAAAATCAGTGCTTTAGATTTGCATTATTACAGCAGGTAAGCTGTTTTGGGTGCTTTCAAATAAAAACTAAAATTAACAACTCTAAGTGAAGAAAGTATTATTAATAAAAACATTCTTACTTTGCTGTTCCTTTTATAGGGCAAAATGTAATCTGCCCATCATTGCTCGCCTGTGATTATAACATTCATACTGAGATTATCAGTTCTGGTGTATCTCAGGAGCTATGGTAGCTATGATAAACATGCACTGTTCCAACATCCCATCAGACCAAGGAAGATCTGAGCTATTCCAATGCATAGGGAGAAAGTGGCCCAAGTGAAGGATGTGAAAGAAGGAAGAATCCATTCAATATGGCCTAATTCCAGGAACGAGCTAGTCAACTTAGGAGAAGTTTCTGTTTCATGGGGCTGGTCCTCACATAAAACCCTAAGTTTATTTCTAGACCTAGGGGATTGTTGTCGCCTGACTCGAGAGGAAGGGACTGTTTGTACTTACCTATTAGTGCTGCCACTGTCGCCTCAGAGTTGGCTAATCCCTCCCCAGTCCACAGCTTGACCAAGAGAGCCTAGCTGTCTCCCAGCTAGTGCAGTTAGTGGGTTTAAACAGTGCAACTGCAGCTGCACAGTAGTGCACACTGTGCAAATTCCCATACAATCTGCTCTGCCTGGGCCTGGCTATGCACACTTCAAGAGCAGTTGGCCTAGTACAGGGCTTTACCACCACTTGAAGTGTGGGTGACTGCTGCCACCCCAGCTACTACTTTACCAGCCTAGCATGGTATTGTTATTCCATACTAGGCTGGTAAGTGCAAAATGGCTTAAGGAGTCATCTTAAAACTATTTCAAGGTGGTAATAATTCACCCATTCCTAAAGAAACCTTCCCTGAACTCCCAGCACATAACAAGAGCTATAAATATAACAAGAACTACCATCTTGTTGTTGGTATCTCCTTCATAAGCAGTGTACTGGTATAGGTGGCAACCTATCAAGTCTAAAGGACAATTTCTTAGAACCATGCCAGTTAGGTTTTAGATATAATTTTATCATAAGAACAGTTCTGTCATTATGCTGAAACAGGAATGGAGGGTTACAATCCTGTTGACTCTCCTGAACCACTACCACCAGAACAAAGTATCTTTCAAGAGAATCTGAGAGGCTAGAGTTCATGTAACTCCCTACACAGGGAAACCTGTCTGTATACAGATTTAAAATCTTTTCAGAAGCCTCATTTATTTTCCCAGACACCAAAGGTGGGCCAATAATTAGGCTGTTCTTCCTGTATAAAACTGACAGCGTTACATTCCTAAGTTCAGAGGCCTGCATTTATATTTCATCACTAATATTTACAGCACAATCATAACAACTTAAATTAGCAGGGAATCAGCCTATACAGATCAAGAAAACTCAGCTTTATCTCTACAATTTATTTGTACCATACATGGGATCTCAGATCTTACTTCCTCTAGCACAGTGGTTCTCAACCTTCCTAATGCCATGACCCCTTAACGCAGTTCCTCATGTTGTGGAGACCCCCAACCATTGGGATGGGGTAGCTGGGAGGGGGGGGAGGGGGGAGGGGGGGAGGAGACTCATTGAGACCCCTCTGAAAGGGCAGTTTGACCCCCAAAGGGGTCCCGACACACAGGCTGAGAACCGCTGCTCTAGCACAAGCAAATCAAAGTTAACTGCTAATGCAAAATTTCCCACATGGCACCCAAGGGTGCAGTGGCACTTACCAGGATGATCCCGACACCCACAAAAGCTTTGTGCCATTTAAAGCAGGAAATAGTGATTCCCAGCCTAGGCTACCTGTACCTCTAAGGAGTACAAACCAGGACGTTTAGGCATTTTTTTAAAAAAATGGTGGAGGCAAAAGGCGCATACTGCAGTTCTATGAGCTGTGCCCTTCATTTCGTTAACACAAAGGGTACACTTTATAGGAATGGGCTGCCAAGGAGTGCACAAAGTGAAGAAAGTTTGGGAATCGCCGACCTAGAAAAAGCAACCGGAGAAGGTTGCGCCCACCGAGTGGGCTCCAAATCCCGAAGGTGCTTAGGGACCAGAAAAGGGTTGACAGTTACTCATAAGGAGTTCGCCCCCCAAAATGATACGATACGAATGCGCGTGGCTTTTATGAAAGTCAAAGGACTAGAGGTCGTCATTCTCGGTCACCCTGTGGCGGTGCCTCGATCCCACACGCCCCCAGCAGCCCTATTTGGAAAGAAGAAAACGCTGCCGCTCCGTCCACAGACGTGACCGAGTCCCGTTCCCCGAGCCGCGGTTTTTGCCACCACGGCTCTGCGGCGCGTCCCGGTGCTTGGCGTTCGCTCAGCACGGAGCAGCCGCCCGCTTGGAGGCCCTGGCGCGCTCGCCTCCATTCCCACTCCCGCCGAAAAGGGGAGCGGAGCGAGGGAGTCCCCAGAGGGTGGAGAGAAGGGCCCCGAAGGCCACGGCCAAGGCTGCCAGACAAAGACCCGCCGCCCCCGCCGCGCAGAGTCCCGCGGGGCAACGAAATAAGGCCCGCCCGGCCCTGACGGAGACCGGCGGCGCTCGACGCCCGTGGACGGCGCCCGAAAGAAAGGAAGGCGGCGGCCGGCACCGGTCCCGCACTCACCCCTTCATAGCTGCCGGGGGTCCCGACGGCGAGATCCAGCGGCGACGGTTAAGCAGCAACTGCTGCTACCTTGGCGGCGGCGGCGGCGGCGGCGGTGGCTGCGGCTGCCGCTCCACATGGGCCTCAGGCCACTGCGCTCTGCCACGCGAGCATGCGCAAAACGCCCGTCCTGGCCCGGACCTGACCCTTCACCCGGCGGCGATCGTCAGAACCACGTGCTTCCGGGTACCGCGGATGGAGGGAAGGGAAGCCGCTGGGAGAGCCTTGGAAGAGAGACACCGCCGAGCGGAACTTCCGCGACCTTTTTACGCGATGTGTGTGTGTGTAGACGTGTCTGAATGAGAACATCAGTCGGGAGTCGAAGGCATGGTTCCTTCTCCCATATCAACCTGCCCCTGCCTTAAGATCAAGTGGTGAGGCCCTCCTGGTTGTCCCACCACCTTCAGTAGTGAGGTTGGTGGGTACCCGGGAGAGAGCCTTTTCTGTGATGGCCCCCAGACTATGGAATAGCCTCCCCCTGGAGGTGCGTCATGCTCCTTCCTTATCTATATTTAGGAGGGCGGTGAAGACGCACCTCTTTGCCCTGGCCTTTGGCTGAGCTGCGTATATCGCCCCACCCCGCCCAGCACAGACACTGTCATTTTAAACATATTGTATATTGTTTTACACGTGTGTGAATTTTTAATGTCTTTTAATGTATATTCTATTTTAATATGTTGTTACCCGCCCAGAGACCTTTGGGTATGGGGCGGGATAGAAATGTAAATAAATAAATATTAGTAGCTGCATAGTAGAGGAGCTGGCAGCGCTGCGAGCAATACAAGCGACGTCTGCTGCAGTCTCATCTATGGGAAGACAGAGGAATCTCCTGCTGCATTCCCTTACAGTAAACCTAACCTTGACAAACCTCTGGGCTGGTTCTTATCATGGGGCAACGGCCAAGCAGCCGTTAGTTTGAGGAAAAAGTGGTAAGATGAAGCAAAGCAGCTAGGAGTAGGCAGTACGTGTACAAACGCACAAACGTCCACAACAGCAATAATCAGCCAAGTTTTGATGCTTTTTGGGGTGGGAAAAAAATAACTCGAACTTTTAAACAGTTTAAAAGCAGCAACGTGCCGAACCAGTTTGCTTACATACACCATTTTCTGTAAAATGACATGCTTTTCTCACAGCTTCCTACTCTTTCACCACTTCCTAAGTCAGTGATGGCCAACCTATGACACGCGTGTCACAGGTGACACACCAAGCCCTTTTGGGTGACACACATGGTCACCCTGGCACCTGGGCGTGTAGTGCTTGCTTGTTCTTGAAGTGTACGAAATACCAACTTTCAAATGAATATTAGCAAATGAAATTCAGCAACAAAAGTCACTAATGTAAAGAATTATTTGTTTTTGCTTTTCATAAAATACATATATCAAAAATATAACTTTTTTACTAGAACTACAGATATCACAAAATTATGGATATTTCTAGATGTGACACAGCACCCGAGTTAAGCTAGGTTTTCTTGCGAATTTTGACACACCGAGCTCAAAAGGTTGACCATCACTGTCCTAAGTAAAACTATATTACGGTGGTTGGACCAGTTTCCGGGTAAAACAGTCATGCTAAAAATATTTGAAAAAACTACACAAAAAACTATAAAGGGGAAACTAAAATAACACAAAAAACTGTCATAAAAGTCCCAATCTTTACACGTATTTCACCTACTCACTGTAGGCTTCCTCAGAAGAAACAAGAATAGTACACCATGCTAGGAGAGAAAACACAGTAAGACAGACATTAAAGTGAACTAGAGAGAATCAGTCAACTGCTAAATACAAGGCATATAGGCTTCATGGAGATCAAAAACAGCTGCCAGCTCCTGCAGTTTCTTCCTTCTTCTTACTTAAGAAAACAGTAACATTTTGACCAGGATCATCTGTCAAGGCCTTTCTGCACATTTTTAAAACTGGTAACCAAGCATTCGCTACTCCTTTGACTTCCTCCTTTCTATTAAAATGAAATGGGTGCTTATAAATCTCAATAGCTTCTCTAAAAATCCGAGTGTAAAACGATTGACTGGAGGAAAGAACTGTAGTATTGTTAAAATCAATGTGGTGACCACTCTTCATTACATGTTCCACCACCACAGACTTATCAAATTGACTGAGCCTGCAATGGCGTTCATGTTGTTGTATACGGGTTGCGACACTTCTTTTTGTTGTACCCATATATACCCTTTTAATTTGTGTAAAACTATATTAACACGTGATTTTGTTGAATAATCCTTATGGTGGGCCTGCTCACAAATGCATTTCCGTAAGTGTGCAATTATGGACATGGGGAAGACAACATTTTAAGAGTACAACTTGGATAAAAGTATTACAGGTTTCAGTAGAAGTTCACCAAGTTCCATTTGTGCCTCTGGCCTCCAAGTATAGCAGTGCTTTGCAGTGTTTTAACACATAATTTTGAAGGCAGCCTTTTTATTTATTCAGGTATTTATATTCTGTCCTTTAACTCAAAGATTCAAGAGCAAGTCAAAATATGAAATAAATCATAATAGAAGCAGTAATGTAGTATAAAACATACATAAAATGTAACATCAGAGCTTCATGACACCTATCTATAATTTGGCCCTAGAATAAAAAGTTAAATAGGAATAATGTATTAAGAAACTGAAACATATGCAGAATGAATGGCTAAGCTTTGTACTCTCCAGAAGCTACCATTGGTCTCAGCTCCAAATTTCAGGCCAGCTATAAGGAATAATTGAAATTCAGAAATTTTAAAAAGTGAGGGAAACTACAGTTTGGCTACTGTTGTCACTATTGATATATAGGGTGTTTTTCCACTTAGCACTAGAGTACCCATTAGGACCCGTTAAGGGTCCTTAATGGGTGTTTAATGGGTACTCTAGTGCTAGTGGAAAAACATCCATAGTCTCTTGGATAAACTGTATTAGAAGCAGAAAGCAAATTACATTTGTTTTGTGTCAACATTTTATATTGGAGAGAATGCGCAAGACATTCAGTTTTGCAGAAAAAAATCATCTGACAATCTAATGGGCTAAAAGGAAAAAATTGAATAGTATTTACAATGTGATTTGCCAAAGCTTATTGGTTTTTATAGCTGGAAATATCTAAAAAATAATGAGATTAGCTGATTGTAGAAGTGTGTTTTTCTCTGTGGGTTATGTATATATACTGTATAAAATAATGGGATAGGTAGTTCTAGGTCCAAAGGCAAAAATACAAGTGTTCCCTTATAGGTATTCCAAGACCATCCTTATGTTGTAACCTTTCCTCAGTTTTTTGAATTCTGCCTTTTGATTTGGATTGTAGTTTATATGGACAGGTCTTCCTTCTAGCCTGAGGAAAGATTTTAAAATGGCTCACAAGACAGAATAGGAAGCTAAAAAATGACATAGTTAATTTTTATTTTCCGTCCTGTGTTCAGAAGTCAAATCATTGGGAAACTGAATATTGAGGGACCAGAAAGTTAAGCTGAAGCATCATTTTTCAGCCATTGCCACAGCCTCTTTAATCTCATAGACACCGTATTAGATAAGCAAGCGTGGTCCACTCCTTAACACCTTCTTCATGGGTTTTTCTACTTAGCACTAGAGTACCCTTTAAGGACCCTTAATGGGTCCTCTAGAGCTAGTGTTTCCCCCCCCCCCTCAACACTATAGTACCCATTAGTGCTAAGTGGAAGAACACCCCATCCCCATTATTCCTTGAGCAGGTAAACTGTGCTGGCTGCGATAGCCAATGAGGGTCCTTCTACAGTAACCTCTGCTGAGCCGCAACTGAACTAACTATCCCAGGTATAAGGCGGCGGCGGCGGCGGCCAAGCCAGGCTCAGGGGCGGCCTAGAAAGTCGCTTTGATCACAAAACACACATACGGGCCGGAAGTAGGGATACGTCACTTCCATCGGCGCGTATGCGCACTTAGCCCACTGCGGCGGCGCAAGGGAGGGGGGAGGAGGAGGATCGGCTTTTGCTGCTAGAGAGGCTGCGGTGCGGAGGAGCTCAGCTGGGGTTGGAGTCGTGCCTGCAAGCGGTCCAGCCATTGCTTCCTTTCAGGTGGGGTCGTAGGTCGGTTCCCCCCTCCTTATCCCCAGCCCCGGCGTTCCTCCTCCGTAGACTGCAAGGTAGGCGTAGGGAACCCGTTGAGCCTCCAAGCGACTCCCTCTCATTCCAGAAATCCTGGGTCTCCTTCTGCGTTGACCTGCTGGGCGCAGAGCAGCCCCTGGTCGCTGCTTTGCGTCACCGAGGCTCTTGCTCACTGCCTTCCTCCTGATGCCTTTGGAAAGGTGATGGTTGCCTTCCTCGATTCTGTCAGGGAAGCCCCGAGCAGACCCTGCAGGATAGGGCTTAAGGCAGTGGTGCTCAACCTGTGGGTCGTGACCCCTTTGGGGTTCTATCTACTATGCTTTAATTATGTTCGATTTGTAACAATGAAAATACAGCCTGTGTATCAGATATTTACATTACGATTCATAGCAGTAGCAAAATTACAGTTATGGAGTAGCAACAAAAATAATTTTATGGTGGGGGGTTAGAGTTAGGTTAGGTTGGGGGTCACCACAACATGAGGAACTCTGTTAAAGGGTCATGGCATTAGGAAGGTTGAGAACCACTGGTTTAAGGCATTCTATCAGGGAGCGCTAACCATATTGAGGTTTGTATGTGGGGCGTGGGGCGGAGTGGTCTTCTGAAATCCTTGCCTGGGTTCCTGCGCTCCTATGTTACTTAATCTGTAATATAAGGTCTTTTTAATGTTAACATTTTTAATACAGCTATTGTATTGCGTGAGAAACAAACATCCAATTGCTATTTGGGTAAAATTAATTTTACCTGAACAGCAAGGTTCTTCGTGTGATTGCAGAAGGATTATTGTTGTTGTTTGCTGAGCTCAGAAGGATTATTGTTGTTGTTGTTTGCTGAGCCATGTAGTAGTTATAGGGTGTTTTTCCACTTAGCACTAAAGGACCCATTAGGGGTCCTTAATGGG
>MTQE01002560.1:7807833-7827437 GCA_014337955.1 Aspidoscelis marmoratus | reverse complement strand
GGTCCTTAATGGGTCCTTAAAGGGTACTCTAGCGCTAAGTGGAAAAACACCCATATTGTACATGATCAGTAAAAGCCAGAAATCTAGAACTACAGAAAATAGTTTCAAAATGCAGCTGAATGTATTGCTCTATGTGTACCTTAAGGTAGTTACTCCCAAGAAAATGAAAGCAGTATTGCACCATTCAGGAGATTCAAAGGAAGAATAATTTTTTTAGGAGAGCGGAGTCTGTTTAAAACAGAGGAGGTGTGCAATTGACGTACTCTTGTGATCTGGAACTACCAGGGGGTGATTTTCAGCAGCATACCATAGCATGCTGCCTAACATGAAACACACATCGGGCTCTGAGGTTAGTAACTGTTGTTCCTAGCCTTCAGAGGCATGGAGGGAAAGGCAGCTGTGAAGACGGAGTGAACTTTGCAGCTCGGGGAGGTGTAGGCCAGATCAGCAACTTCAGTGCAGAAGACGTGGATCTGGCCATACCTCCAAGTAATCTGGATCAGTGGACCTCCATCTAATCCAGATCAGTGGGACCCACTAATTTGGATTACCACACAGTAAGTGCAGAAAAGGCCTTAGTTTCAAGAATTGTGATTCGGTCACCTTTACTGAGAAGCTACCCCTATTGAATTAAGTGGAATTTGCTTTTAAGTTAACAGTGCCCTGTGGCAGGTCACAGGTAGAAATTTGTAAATGAACTCCATACTGGATCCATTAAGTAGGCACACAAGACTACCATTGTAGACAGAAACTCTGCTTTTTTAAAAAAAAAAAAGCTTGCCAAGATGTTCAAAATGAATTACTCCTGTTGGTAGAATCTTTATCCTTTTCTGTTTTTACATCTATTCAGCTATCACTTAACATATAAACCCTTAAAATATCTTTAAAAAGGCAAGAGCAGAGACAAATTAGCACAAGGAATTCCTCATGACATCTGATGTCATCAGCCTTAAAATCTTAAAAGTTTAATGAGTGTCTTTTCATGGTGGTTTTAGATAGCCCTTTTGTTTAATCCAAGCCTTTAGAAGTGATAATGTGTTTCCTTAGTGTATATTAAATTAAAAACCTCATATAAACACAGGAAGCAAACAAAGTTATGTTTAATGTTTACATGGATAATTACAAGATTATTGTTTTTAAACTCATATGTACATTATGTTTGTTCCTTTTATGGCTTATTTAGCTGAATGCAATATTTTTGACACAAAATAAATACATTACAAGTGGTTTACAAAATGCAAAGAAAATCAGTTTTCCAGCAATAGATTTTTAAAGGGAAGTGTTCACACTTTGTTCCTGCCGTACTGTGGTTGGTAAGCCAAATGTTGCTTTTGGTTTACCAGTCCTGTTTGATATGGAGTGAAACTGTGATCCTTAGTTCAGACATGAAACATAAACAGAGTCTGTGGTTTGCTTTTCATGCGTGTGCTCAAGAGGGAAAGATTTGGGAGCCATCTATGTTTTTCACAGTATGTCATGAACCTACTGTGATACACAGGTATAGAATGTGCTTTAGTAGGCTGCATCCAAACATCAGTTACTTATTCTGCTATATTGTGATGTTTTGGAATAAGCCTGAATATTCCAGACTATCCATGCTCTATACTGGAATATCCAAATATAATGGAATAAGCAACTGACATTTTTTAAGGAATATGCTCAGGCAAGGGTTTTTATGTAGACTTAAACTGGCATCTTTTTGCCCTGAAAAACAGTGGAAAGAACCTGGGCATGAAGGTGTGGACATTTTGAGTTTCCCATACATCAGAGTTTTCCCTCTCAGGCTCTCACCAAAAGAGTATAAACATGGCAAATGCAGATTGTGAATGAAGTTCAGTGCATTGAAGAGGAGATGACAGCAACCAGCCTGGAGTAGTTTTGAAAAGGATTAGATAAGTTCATGGATGACAGCTGTAGCAGTGTCTTCTACAGTGGATGCCTAGGTATTGCTTCTAGGATGGAGAGACCTGATGCCTTTCAAGACCATTTGCAGGGATTTGAGAGCAGGTGAAGGTTCTGCCTTTGTCTTCTGCTTGAGATGCCCACATGCAACTGCTGAGCTGCTATGTGAGACAGGATGCTGAAACAGATGGGCTGTGACCTAATCCAGCAGAGCTACTCTTATGTTCTTATTTCTTTTAGTGTGAATTAAATTGCTTTGTTGGCTTTTTTTAATCTGCTCATAGGAATGTCAGTATTGTTTTTAAAAAATGAACAAGTTTTCCAAGCAGTTGACTAATTCTGTATATCTACAAGATTCTCAGTATTGACCAGTTTTCCTAATCTTAAGTATTTCAAGTTATTCCAGGTTTGAATAAGTATCCAGTATTTTAAAAGTCTCTTCAACCCCCATTTTTACTAAACTTTTTTGCTTTCAGAAGCTAATCATTGTGTTTATAGGAGTTTATTCTATCTTTATATCCAGATACTCCTTTATGTTCTGTCAGTTCTGTGCATATGAGGGTTAGGTAATAGAGAAGACTGACACAGATTTCTTGGAGTCTTTATTTTATTATTTACATTTGTATATCACTATATCTGTTGGTCTTGGGATAGTTTACAAATGTTTACACCTTCCCAGACTCACTCAGCCATTTCTGTTCTGTCAGCTCCTACTAGCCATGCTCAGATGAGATCAGACCAGATATCAACCAAAGAACAGTTACACTGCAGCTTCATGCTTCAGCATTTTTTAACTGACTAGCCCTAGTTTGCCATTGCATGGTAGAGGAGAATTCAGAGCATGGCTAGAGGTGCCTTCACAGACCATAGTTTGTGTAGGTGGCATTTGAGATCTGAATAAACTCGTGAAGTTGAAAGCCCATAAAGTGAGAAGGAAAACATTTCTTCACAAGCTACTCCTAGTACATTTGGAAGCTTGTGTGGCTCCCTAAACAGTGATGCAAGCTATATGTCTGCATGCAGATTTACTCAAAGTGTTTTCCTGTTACACCATCGGTTTGTTCTACAGATAATTTCTATGTATTCATTTAAAATTGATACCAAAAGATTTATACAACTATGTACAATATGGTCTTTTGCCCTCTGACTGTAAATGATGCAGTAAATTAAAGCTGTAAAGTCAAAATGCCATTGACTCTAAATGATGCAGTAATTTAAAGCTGTAAAGTCAAAAGGCGATTGTTTCCCATTTCTGTGTTTTCTTAATAAAGTTTCCATAGAAAGCAGTTGCAAGAGGGGAAGGACATCAGCTGATATTTTCCGTGAACCACTGTGCTTAATTTGGCTTGGGAAGATTGAATCTCCTTAAGCTGTGAGGCAGTTGTTATACTGGGAGAATGGAAAATCGTGGGCAAAAGCATAGAGTGTGTTCTTCAGCATTATTCATTACTGTTAATCATTTTCTGATAACTCATGTCTGGGTTAGTCTGTAGGAGTGTGATTCTGAGTAAATAGAAAGTTAACCTATCCATGTCTTATGTTACCATCTCTTGAGAAGAGTTTGCAAAGTCATGTATAATAGTCTAGCCAAAGGCATGTTTGGCCCTTTCTGCACTTACCTATAGATCCAGATCTAGGGACCTTTGGTCCAGATCCTTGGCTTCCTCATCTGCACATTAATGCAAATCAGGGAGGTCTGCCCCCCACACCCCCATTAGTCTTGCTCTGTCTGCACAAGATGGAACCAGATCCGGATTAAGAAGCCCTTAATCCAGATCTTTTGTGGATCCATTTAATTGAGTCTAGAACTGGACTAAGGGCCTTCTACTGGATTGGGAGGGCATACAGATGGCGCGCCTCCACGATCCAGAACTATTGGGGACTTACTATTCAGCACCACCAAGAACCACCCCCAGACTCCAAAGCTAGGAATTGTAATTCCAAGCCTTTAGAAGCGTTGACTGGATCAGCATCCTCTATTATGTTTATGACGTTTAACGTTAGTGACATTTAAGATTATGCCATTTTTCTTTTGCATTAAACCAGTGGGGATGGAGAAACATTTGATTTCAATAAACACGCTTTTTGCTAGCTTAGCCGCGTACAGGGCTGGAACCTTTTCCCCCTGCACTGCCTAGAACAGTGGTTCTCAACCTGTGGGTCGGGACCCCTTTGGGGGTCGAACTACCCTTTCAGAGGGGTCACGACAAGTCTCCTGCTGCCCCTCTCTCCCCCCTCCAGCTGCCCCTCCCAGCTGCCCCTCCCCCATGGTTGGGGGTCTCCACAACATGAGGCACTGCATTAGGGGGTCACAACATTAGGAAGGTTGAGAACCACTGGCCTAGAAGAACTAAACAGTCTTCTCTACTTCCCCAAAGTGGACCGTGGAAGAAATCCTGCAGCCTAGTGGGGGAAGGGAAGGGAGATGTAAAAAAAAACAATCCAGCTGTGCTTACATTTTGCTTCCTCCAAGTGATGGCTTAAGGGAATCTAATGAAAAACATTGGTCACTTCTTTCATTTGTAAGAACACAGCATAGAAAAACAGTTGCAATTATGCTTTTTGATTGCTCCCAAATATTTAGTAGCTGAAGGTGGAAATGCAAGCACAAGGAAGACTTTAGAGAAGTGGGAACACTAAGACATGAATAGAATGTAGATTTTGCAAGAGATTGCTTAAAAATATCTCTTAATCTAAAGCCAGCTAATTGCTTAGAAGAGGTTGACCACTGCTTTGCTTAAATCACTGGACTGCTGAAGTGTTTATTTCCAATGTAGCTTTTTGTAACTGTAACAATTATATCAATTATTTTGAATGAAATACTTTTCAAGCAGTTACTTAATGTTTGCAACATATGCAAACTTTGAATCCAAAGCATTTCATTAAATTGTTTTCTCTATCTCAGTCTTCAGGACTGATGATCCTTAAAGTCGATCTCACTTCTTGCACTATGGAATTCTAAACTGTGGATATATTTTAAAGTGTTTTGCTTTTGTTTTTTGTAGAAACTAAAGAATAAGGAGGATCTGCTCTGAGTGTATAGTGTGAAATATATTTTTCAGTTCAGTAAACTGTATGGATTTCAGTTACTGCAGTTTTTTTCTGAAAGTATAAGGAATGTTTCAGTGCTGTATAGGTGATAGCTCTCTTTCCATAGAGATTCAGGCCAGGTCAGAGAAGTAGGCCATTTGGCGATTGTGAATCTCTTTAGTTTCAGACAGCGCAGATATTCTTGGATTAGGATTATTTACATGGTAGCAATGAGAAGTAATTACTTTATTAATGTAATGGCCTTCTTGTTGTTAGGCCCTGTGATAAAGGCTGGTGTGATCTAGCAGTGATGGTAATAAAAAAATTTTTTTAGGAATATCCAACTTGCTCTGTGGTGGAATATATGCTTTTTATGTAGACATTTCAAAGTACTTCTCGAGTTGAAAGGATATCTAATATAGCAAAGCCGAGCAAGAAAGGGTTGCTATCAGAACAGATGCACAATATTGATCTAAATCATTTATATAGAGCTGATACAGCCTTTAGTGGGTGGGGAGGAGTTTTGGAGTTGGGGGCAGTGGCTGGGAGAAGGATTTTAGTTTTAGTATTTTAATATTTTTCTTTATTGTAACTCACCCTGAGACCGTGTGGTGAAATGCAGGATATAAATATCTTTGAATGAATTAATGAATGAATGGACCCATAGTATGACCTGGCTGGTCCATGGCAGCATGTGAGTATCAGAATAAGTACATAGCTAATTATTCAATATTACCTTGGTGATTCTGAGCCTGTGCAAATGTCCTTCAGACTGAGTGACTATACATGGTTACCCCTGCACAACATCAGGCCATCTCATAACTGCAGATGTTAAGGTCAGTGTTTAGAATTAGAATGAAGTAGCTTCTAAGTATGGCGCCTTCCTTAAAATAATTAATTCTGTAGAACTGTGTGTAGAATATGTTAAAACAAATAATGTTTGTGTTCTGACTTAAAGTGGGATCTCAGCCATAGTACTACTAAAGCTTGCAGAAAAGTTCTTTCTGTTTCAAGATGCTGTGAAATATGTTGAAATTCAACAGCAAACGTTTCAAATTGAGCTGGGCCTTGAGCAATGTGTGACTTGCTATTCCAGCAATTCTTCTCTGTAGCAGAGAGTGATGAGTCATTAGGTCAGATGATTTTATCCGCCTGCCCTTTCCTTCCATTTAGTTCCTCCATTCTGTTCTGTGTGAACATTGGACCAAGGAGGCAAATAATTTCTTAACTCTGGCTACTTAGATCTTAGGTTTTGATTATTTTATTAAATCTCTAGATACAGTACTGTGTTTGTTTTTTCCTTTAAGGTAAGAATTTTTTATATTTTACCGTCAAGTTATTATGAGGGTAGTGATCTTCTGAAGATCTTTATTGAAACACAACCATAGTTTGCACTTGCTTTGAATGGCTTGGTCTTCAGATTTGAGAAGTACTGATTTCAGGCTATTGATATACCTGCCTTGTAATAGATGAAAATAGGCCTTAAAGTGACAGCACTCTTAAAACATTTCTGGGTGTTTTTTTTTAATAATGCTGCGACTTCAAGACATATTCTTCATTGCTGAAAATGACTGGGCATGCAATTGATGATACCATCAGTTAACCAGAAAATACTGTTTTGTTAGTTTTAGATGAGTGTTGTTGATAGTTCTCTTTATTCTGTAGACAGTTTTTTAACCCCCATGGTAAATCTTTTCTTGTGTTTAACTGCTGAGTGTTCAAAATGCCATCTTGGTAAATCTAACACACTGTAAAGCAGATTTGTATGTGTCCTCTTGCCTGAGGAGTGATAAAGCTATTAAAAGTTGAATTAAGTTTAAGGTGTGTACCCTGCAGACAAAATGCTTTGCCTTTACCATTGCACTGCTTAATCTCTGAATGGGGAAAAAGGCTTTTGGTATATGGTGGAAAGAAGCATAGTGAACATGCACCTCTTTACCCTGACCTTTGGCTGGGGGAATAGCATCCCTTCTCCTTGTGAGTCAGTGTAGTCATGTGGTTAGAGTGTCAGACTCTTATCTGGTAGTTTCCTGGTTCAAGTCCACACTCCTACACTAAGCCAGTTGGGTGACCTTGAGCTAGTCACAGCTCTCTTTCTGAGCCCTCACAACCTCATGCACCTCACAGAGTGTCTTTGTGGGAAGAAGAACAGAAGATTTGTCTGCCACTTTGAGTCCCCTATAAAAGCCAACTGTTCTTCTTCCTCCCATATTGGCACTGTTACTATATCCCCCTATCTGTTTTATCTGTATTTATAGTGATTTTATTATGGCCTGGCCTGCAACTTTTTGGTATGAGGCAAGGTAGGAATACAAACAAAAAATGTAATGTTCGATTGGCTTGCAAAATGTTGAGCTATAAATACAACATAATCCACTGAATCAGCTTACTCTTAACATACATTGAATCCCTTAGCTGTGTTGAGCTTCATTAGATCAAAAAGACCTGAAATATATGAGAATTGCAGCAAAGCCACTCTGGGTGTGATCTGCATCCTCTAGAGTCCTTAGTCTTGTGTCCCTTTCCTTCAGTTGTCAGAACATGAGCTCAATAGTTCGTTCTTGCTGTTGGTGAGAAATGTGTGGTGTTTAGAGGCCTCTAACCTAGAGGTCAGGTGATTCACCTGTGACCCCTTTAGTCTGGCTGTCCATGGCTGTAGGATGACCTTGTCGATACTTAAGGATAGGCACAATGGGTCACCTTTTAAGTTCAGTCTGATCCGCAAGGAGGTAGTTTGTAGCTCCTTCTCAACGTGCAATGCATTTAAGGCAGGGCAGGCTAATCTGTGATCCTTCATATGTGGTTGAAGTTTAACTACCACAGTCCCCAGTCAAGAGGCCTTTCGGTACTTACCTAATTAGTCTGCCATGCACCAGGGCTGGTAAACTTCTGGTAAAGGTGAACCGGTCACGTTTGCCACAAGGAGAGTTTCCCCAAAGTATCCATTACCAGCCAGAAGTGCAAATGGTCCTCCTGGTTACCAGCCCACACTGTTGTGTCCAAAGCTGGAAGTTCCACCTCCTCGCTGCCACAATTGGCCGCCATCAGCTGTGTCACCACATTGCTTGACACGCTTGGATTCTGTTACAGAGGAGTGTGTTCAAGCACAGGGATGTATTGTGGCTGATCACATCAGCGACCTGGGGGGCCTGAGTGAACGTGGCTGTGATCGAATCCACAGTGCCCGCTACGCCGTTGCTAATCGAACATGCCTGTCACAACACTATGACCAGACACCAGTCCCACCACAGCTGAGGGCAGTCCCGGGGATCAGAGGTCTGGTTATGTCAGAGGTCAGTGATCGAACACTAATGCCACCATGACCACACCTGCGTGGGCGACAAGTTCCTCAGCCACCAAATGCAAGGAACCGGAAGTAGAGTGAAGCTGGTAAAGGTTAGGTAGCTTGTGGAGCATGATTTTGTGCTCCACACCTAATCAACAATTAGGCAACTTCTGGGAAGGCAGGAGGTGCTTGGAGGCTGTAACAGCCTCCTCCGAGTGCAGATGGCCTTCCCCAGAAGTTGCCTAATTGTTGACTACTGGCTGAAGTGCAAATAGGCCTCAGGTGTCCAATGACAAGGCATGATAAACACTGTGATTCAGCCGTAATTTGAAGAACCCATTGTAAAGGTGGGTTATGTTTAGGAAAATCTCTAGGAATGTAGCTTCGCTGCCCAGGACCAAGACTAGGGGACCGGAAGGAATGCTTTCTTTAGTATGCACTTATTCCATGGGGATCATAATATATATACAGTATCATTAAGATTAAGCAGGGGGTTGTTTAAGCATTTTCAGCTCGAGATAGCTGTTGAAAGATTGTGGCATCACTAACTTGTCAGAGTCATAACAAACAAGCAAACTTAAAAAAATCTCTTCCAGCTACTTGAGCAGTTAAGATGGATTTCTCCCAACTCCCCAAAATCCGTGATGAAGACAGAGAGAGTGCCTTTGGCTATGTCTATGGAGTTTCTGGACCTGGTAAGTGTTCCTTTGAGTCAAGTTGAAACGGCAGCTTAAAGGGCTTAACTGAATGCTTGTTTTCAACTACATGATATACATTTAAAAAAGGTCTCTCTTGATTGTGATATTTGTTAACTATGGTAACTAGTTAAACATTAGGAAAAAACTCAACTCCTTTGAAAAAGACCTCTGTAGCACTGCAAGAAAGGGCCATCTGACATTTAGCTGACCTTGTCGAGTTCCTTTTGTATCATCCCAGGCCAGTGCCTGACCCACTGCATAATGGAGCTGGCTAGCCCTGCTAATTATCTGCAGGATCTGTCCTACTTCAGGTTTATTGGGGCTTTAGGAAATATCTGTCTTGTGAATTACCAAAAAGGTGAATATTGTTTGATAGCTTGGCCAATATGACAGATAAATAAAATGAAAATTCACAAGAGGAGTAAAATGTGGATTAGATAGCAGTACTTGCATTAAGTTTCCATTTGCCTATGAGTAAAGTCTGTTTTCCTTTCCAGCTGGCACAAGAATTATTTAGGAAATCTGCAACTTTTAATCTTAGGAGAGTCTCCCTTGGTGAAATTTGATAAACCTTTCAGCTTCAGGTCTTATCAGTGATGTTGTTGTACTGGAAGCTATAGTTATTTTTGCATTAACTGTGGATTTCCTCGCCCTTCAACAAGTGAAAGTGACAGGTTGCTGCTCTATACACCATTCACTGTACAATAAAAGTCATATATTGTCAGTAAAGTTAGCATAGAATCCTAGGAGAAAAAGGATGCATCCAGCCATCGCTTACTTATTCCGTTATTTTTGGATATTCTAGAATAAAACTTTATTCTGGAATATTCAAAATAATGGAATAAGGAAGTGATGTCTTGATGCAGCTGAAGTCCAAACACAGCCTTACTACTTTGATAATGAGTGTATATATCTTGATGTTGCATGTAATGGAAATGACAATTAAATTGACTTGGCTGGAGAATCGGTTTCTCAATGCAGGTCAATGGAAAGGAGGAACCTACATTAAAAGGAGCACAGCATAGCTAGCTAGAGAGGGTCTTCTGTGAAGTGCAGTGTCTCAACACATAGATGTCTTGCCAGTAGAGTTTGCAGAAGTGGCTTCAGGCCAGATAGATCTCCCATAGTATGCAATGGACAGGTGACTTATGAGAAAAGTCTACAGAAGTGCCTTCTGTTCAAAGAGGATCTCCTATGTAGAGCAATGCAAGAATATACCAAGATGGAGTGCAAAACAAAAACACGCATGCCTAAAAGTGTTGTGCATTCACCAGGAAAACATTCAATCACCATATTGACCTCACAGAAACACACCTTCTCTTACACCTCACTGAAGAGCAGGCCAGTTCACCAGGTCAAGCAGGTCCACAGTCCATATAATCTCTAACAGTGGTGAGGCTGGTGGGCACCTGGGAGAGAGCCTTTTCGGTGGTGGCCCCCCGATTTTGGAATGGTCTCCCCCTTGAGGTGCGCCGTGTCCCTTCCTTGTTTTCATTTAGGAAGGCTGTAAAGACATACCTATTCGCCTTGCCCTTTGGCTGAAGTGATTCATTCTCCCCTCCAGCTATAAGTTATAATCACTATTATGCACTATTGAGTGTAAGGCTTAAATTTGTTGAATTTTTAAGATGTTTTTAATTGTGTATCTTGTTTTAATTTGTATCTCATTTTAATCTGAATCTTGTTTTACTTTGTATCCTGTTTTAATCTGTTGTTTAATTCATTGTTACCTGCCCAGAGACCTTCGGGTATGGGGCGGGATAGAAATGTAAATAAATAACATGGCTCCTAAAATATGCAATAAGTCGCAGTATACTGCAGGATTGCCTTCTGTCCTCAGTGTTTTTGCACTGAAACGTGCCATCAAGGAACTGTGGGGGCGTGTGGGGGGTGTTAAAGGAGGGGGGAGATTGTTTTCCTGAATCATAAGACATTCCATGCAGTCAGAATCAGTGTAATCCAAGTGTATCACAGACAAAACTAATCTTGTGAAGTCTACTGTTGAAGTAAATACACATTAGATTTTTAGAAAGATGCAAAATTACTGTTTTCATTTCAACAAGTGGAAAAGCACGATGATGTCTGCATTGATTTTTAATTTTTTATTCCCTATAGTTGTCACTGCTTGCAACATGGCAGGTGCAGCTATGTATGAATTGGTACGAGTTGGCCACTCTGAACTTGTTGGAGAAATCATCCGATTGGAGGGTGATATGGCAACTATTCAGGTCTACGAAGAAACTTGTATCCTTTCAGCCAGTATTTGATTTCTGCTTTTAGGGTCATTGTAAGCAAAATAACCTTGAACAGTATAGTGAGAACAAACAGCCAGGTTTCATAAACCTTACAGGAGAACTGCTTTCATAAGGCATTTGTTTTGCTACCTAAAAATATTAATAAGGATGATGATGATTTGGTTTCAGTTTTGCAATTACCAACGTGCGTCAAATGGAGAAGTTATACTGTGGAAGAGAAGTCTATACTTCTTTTCTAATAGAAGGGATTATGCTAAAACGTCATTAACTGTTGTGATGGCCCTACTTTATTTGATTCTAGAATCTCGCATCTGAGGACAATTCCTTATTTTATAATCAAATTCTCCATTTCGGTCAATTAATCAAATAACAACAATAAAATATGAAATAATTCCCATGTAGTCCAAAATAGTAAACTTAAAAGAGGAACAAGTGATGTCCTTGGGGGCTTTTCTGGGCCTTTAGAATGAAATCATGATATTTCTTATTGAGACTTAAAAAGAGTTTTCAGGTGTATTAATTTAATTATATGCACCCTACTCTACCTGATGTGGGAGGTGGGAATGGCCGTACAGATATGTCTACAGATACAGTGCTAATAGACCCAAGAACAGAAAGGCTCAGCTTGTTCCACAGTCTCATAGAACGTGGTTTAGGAACATTTGGGTTGCTGAACCAATTAAGAGATACATAGTTGGCTTAATGCCACCTTTCAGGACATGGTTTTCTGTAACAAACCGTTCAGCTGGTGTCTCTGTAGGAGACCCTGTACTTCGTACTGGCAAACCGCTTTCAGTGGAGCTTGGCCCTGGTATTATGGGAGCCATATTTGATGGTATTCAAAGACCTTTGTCAGACATCAGCACACAGACTGAAAGTATATACATCCCCAGAGGAATCAATGTGACTGCTTTGAGCAGAGATATTAAATGGGACTTTTCTCCAACCAAAAATCTTCGGGTAAGTTATGTTGTTTTCCAAAGAAGTATGTGATGCTTTGTGCAACAAAAGCAGTAGTTTATCAATGAATTTACAGTATATATATATATATGCCACTGGAAAGTACTGAAATCCTTCAACTTTCTTCTTAATAAGGTATATGTTGATGACTAATAATGTGTTGGAATGTCTTTTAGAAGCCCTGGTTAAATTAAGAATTAGCTGGAACAAATATCACATCAATTTGTTTACTGCCTTTCCAAAGTTAGAGGCAGTTTTCAAACAAGACATTTGAAACATGTGAGCCAGATTTGGTCTAGTGGTTAGGGAGTTGAACTCTTATCTGGGAATACCAGGTTTGATCCACACTCTGCCATGAAGCCAGCTGGGTGACCTTGGGCTAATCACAGCTCACTTCTGAGCTCTCAGAGCCCCACCTACCTCACAGGGTGTTCTGTTGTGGAGAGAAGAGTAGAAAACTGTTAACCCAAACTTAAATGGGTGAGAAAAGCATGGTAGAAAAGCCATCTCTTCTTCTTCTTCAAAATGGAGTGCTAGGTGTCTGCAGTTGGAACCTTATATGTTGAAATTGTTGTGGAGGGGTATTGAGAAGAAAACTGAGTAGAAATTCTTAATAGATAGCCATCATATTTCTAGCTTCTGTTTGGTGTTTGCATTGTGTGTTGTCTTGTTTCCTGCGGCACCCTTAAAGCTTCTGAGCCCTATTTTATTCACTGTTCCTTTTGTCATTAGGTAGCTAAGATGGTTTCCTCTGCCCATGAAATGTCCTGAGAGCTGAGAGAACTTTGAATAATCTTTAAACTGGACATTTGTTAAAGTCACAGCCGTGAAAAGCTGGATAGCTTTTCAGTCAAGTTTATTGACTAGTGTTGTGATCATATCAACTAAAAATGTACACATATACAAGTACAGTGACACAAAAGCTGTCCCATCCCCTCTACTTAATATTACATTCTGTTCTGAGTTTATATTTTAAGTCATGTAGCCCTAGCAAAAAAGAGTGCCACTTTGTATCACAACTGGGCAATTTTCCCCTCTAAACGATATATCAGTTTCTCTTCTGCATTCCATTAGTCATATTTTCATATTTATTTAAACTATACTGGATCCAATTTTTACATCACCACTATGAAAATTATCTTTGTGTTATATTGTAGACTTCCCCTCTCAGAAGTGCAAGAGGCTGGGACACAGCGTGGGCATTTTATGTGGTGGCCCCAGACTCTGGAATAACCTCCCTTTGTATGGTTTTTGGTGCCTGACCAAAATAATACCTATTTGCTCAGGCCTTTGAGGTTTAGCTTTCTCTGGGTGTAGTCCTGCCAGGATCAGAGCAATGTATTTTAAAGGTGTTTGAGGAATATTTTAAACTTATTGCTATTATTATTGTTCCTGTGACCTGCCCTGAGAGCTCTTGGTGAAGAGCAGGACATAAATTCTTAAATAAATATTTCTATTTTTCCATATCCTTAAGATGGAAGTAGTGTAGGGAAAGAACTAACAAGTGGGGGTGATGCTATTGAAATCCCAAACATACTCAGAAGTTAGACTTGAGTTCATATGTGAATTATGTATTGAATTTATGTTTCTCTTAATTTCAGGTTGGCAGTCATATCACAGGTGGAGATATTTATGGTATAGTGAATGAGAACTCTCTTATCAAGCACAAGATCATGTTGCCACCCCGGAACAGGGGTACAGTAACGTACATTGCTCCACCTGGGAATTATGATTCATCTGTAAGTTTTTCTTTCTAGATTAAGTGTGCCATAGTAGTTTGTGCTTTCTTCTTGGCCATGCACAGATTTCTTCAGAAGCAATAGTAAATCAAATGGGAATGGAAAATCTTATTTATTTATTTAAATGCATTGTGAGCAGTTCTGGGTTTTAATACAAGTATCTGCTGTGGAACTAGCATTTCAGAACTTGTGGAGAATTGATTACCGTAGTATAGAAAACAAACAGGTTTGCCAATCTTTGCTGATCTGTGATTTTGATTCCCTATTATAGGATGTTGTGTTAGAGTTGGAATTTGAGGGCGTGAAGGAGAAATTCACGATGGTCCAGGTTTGGCCAGTCCGTCAAGTCCGCCCTGTCACGGAAAAATTACCAGCTAATCACCCTCTCTTAACTGGTCAGAGGGTCCTCGATGCTCTTTTCCCGTAAGTTGACTGTTAAGACCAAAACAGTATTGTTGGTTTTTCTTAAAGTTCTTGTTGTCTTATGGCATGAAAAATGTTCTAGGAGGAATAGCACTAACTGCATAATTGGTAACTGTGAAGAAGCACTGGAACTGTGACAAAGAGTTGTCACATCAGCAGTTTTTTTAACCGCTTTGGTTTATAAAGAAACCATGGGTTAGTAATAACAGAAATAATCAGATATGTTTTACATAGAATCCATTATAATAAGAAATTTGCAAATGCCATGTTGGTGTGTTTACATGATCTTGAGATACCAACAAAATCCTTTTGACATCCCTAGTACATAGGATATTTTTATTGTTCTTCCAGATGTCTGCCATTTCTCCCTATAAGCTAATTATTAACCAGCTCCATCTTTTTCATCTAGATGTGTCCAAGGTGGCACAACAGCTATCCCTGGTGCTTTTGGCTGTGGAAAGACAGTGATCTCTCAGTCTCTGTCAAAATATTCCAACAGTGATGTCATCATTTATGTAGGCTGTGGGGAGCGAGGAAATGAAATGTCTGAAGTGCTCCGAGATTTTCCTGAGGTCAGTGCAAGAGCTTTGTGCTCTGCAGATCTTTCCTGTTTAAAAAGTAATAATAAAGGAAACATTTCCAGAGTTTTTCAGATACTCTGTATGGATTAGGATGTCATTTACCATGTGTCTTATGTTAGGTACATAGTCTAAATATAGCATGTTTAATTATTCTGCTCCAAAAATTCTTCTGACATTGAAAAGTTATTGAATCAGAATATCCATCTGGATGGTAACATTTCTGTAAAATACAGCTAAATGTTTGAGGTTTTGATACAGCAGATTCAGCCCTGGGTTTTTTTTTTTCTCTTTGTAGCTCACAATGGAAGTTGATGGTAAAGTAGAGAGCATTATGAAAAGGACGGCGTTGGTAGCAAATACTTCAAACATGCCTGTCGCTGCTAGGGAAGCATCTATCTACACTGGTAAGACATGGAGGAGCAATTAAACCGTCTTTGCAAACATCACAGACGAGCCAAGAATAATAACTCGAAGTCCTCTTTATTCAGATAATCTTGCACATATACAGCTTCACTTCCTAGCAGCCTCTCTGTGGCTCACACAAGCACTCACTGTATATATGCAACTCCCACAGACATCATTTCCTCCCCATTAGATACGGATGTTCCGTTGGCTCAATACACAACACTTTGGAGATTAATTCATGCAAGCACTATTTTAATTTTACTTTAGCTTTTAACTAACTATGCTGTTCAATACTGTTTTAACAGGGTATGTGTAAAGGCCGCCACTCTTAGCCCTTATCTATTTTATATATATATTTATCTTTATTTGGTAGTGTGGTAGCGTTGTATTTACTTGTAAATCAAACTCTGTTATTTCCTTCCAAGAGGCGCACCTTCCATTTCCTTTTCCCTACTCTTTGGCTTGATAATAATGTTGCCTCCCTTCTGATGCTGCAGCAGACAGCACCCTGCCCCCACTCTGCCAATCTCCAGCAGTGGGTTGGATACAGTTACTGTTCAGAACTCTGAACCTGTTTGGTTCCCTTTATAAACAGAACTCCACGAAGCTTCTTTGAAACAACAAGAACATGTGTTTATTGAATACAGTTAAGTCTCAAGACAGCTTCTTCTTCAAGTTACACTTTCAGCTTCTGTTGTCAAACAGTTCAGTCCCTAACTTTCACACTCAGTTCAAAGACTCTTAAACTTCTTGAGTAAACTCTCAACCAGTACAATATGTGTTTGCTTGCCCTTATATTTTCACCAGCAACATCAAACACGTATTAACAGACTCAGGACCCCAATTCCCAGCTTCCCTCAGGACAGCTTAAGGCCCGTTTCTCCCCTTCGTTAACCTCCCAGATTAACGACCCAAGGCAGAGAACCCAGATTATCCCCTCAGGCTCCCTTTTATATGGGCCTGGCTGGCTTGCTTTGCCCTGATTGGCTGAGCTCCTCCAGCATTCTATTTCACTCCTCCCCTAGGAGTGCTCAACTAGCCCCTCCCTTAGGCTACTTACCCTTGACAAAAAACACTTTGGCGACACTTTTAAACGTCTGGACTTACCGTGTTCGCCACACTTTGCATTTTAAACCAAAATAACTTAATTTTGGGGTTGAGGGGTCCTAGCGGTCATCACAGTATGTATTTAATGTCCTGTTTGTGTATGGGTCTTTTATTGTAAGCTGCCCATAGATCTTCAGATATGGGGCAGGATATAAATATTTTAAATAAATAATACAGGAACCTCCCAATATACACACAAGAGAGAGCTTTTTATGAAGACTCTGTTAGGACATATTTTGCAGTTTTTATTTTATCAATTTTTTTGCACTTCAGCTGCTGGTATCTGTCTTGTGCTTTCAGTTTCTTTTTAGATACCCTTTGATAATCTGTCTAGAGTTGAATTAGCGAGATTCCTTCCCAAGTGCAGAACTCAGAGTAGCAAGCTCCTCTAAAATAACAGCAATAACCTCTGTCTCCTGTGTTCTTGGAATATTATTTCCCTTTTAAGTAAAAAAAGTATATTTGTATAACATTATTTTCAACACTTCCTCTCCATTCTGCTGGCTCTTTTCATCCTGACATTTAATTCTCTCACAAAATTAGTGGTGTGTGGTAGTTCATTTCCTAAATTTATTAGGAACAATGTTATTTAGTGATAATTGTGTCAGCCCCTGAATTTGAATCCCTCCTCAGCCACAATACCTTGCTGATTGACTTTGGCCTCATCCTGACGAGAGCATTGTGAGAATAAGCAGGAGAATAGGACTGCTTCTGCCTCCCATTTCCAGCGCCATCTTGAATTGCTTTTCATTATTTATTTTTTAATCTTATAAACAGAAATCCCCATTAAATATTAAACAGAAAAAGCAATACAAAATAAGTTTCTGAGAGTGAGGACTGTTGCTGCTAATTTTGCCACTTGGGTGAAAATGTATATACTGTGGCAGAACTTGCTACTCTATTTTGTAAAAATATTGCAGAGTTTCTGCCTAATAACTGAGAAATGCCCCTATTCATTGTAAGTTAGGACTGATGCGCAGGACCAAATACCATCCGAAAGTGTAGGGCCTTGAGACTCATAAGGGCAAAGAATCTAGTGAACAATGGAAGTTCCACCTTACTCCTAATTTTCTGTTTCTGTTACCCAAATCTAAGAGTTGAGAACTGTTTCTAGAAATTTCTCACCAGGACATCTTAATCCAGAAAATCTCTGCAGTTTCTGATTTCCAACAATTACTTTTCACCTCGTAGGGATTACACTGTCTGAATATTTCCGTGATATGGGCTACCATGTTAGTATGATGGCTGACTCCACATCTCGATGGGCAGAGGCCCTTCGAGAAATTTCAGGGCGCCTTGCTGAAATGCCTGCTGGTAAGTGCTTCCTTTTTTCCTTCAAGAATTAGTTCAGCCTAGGTCAGTGATGGCGAACCTTTTGAGCTCGGTGCGTCAAAATTCGCAAGAAAACCTAGCTTAACACAGGTGCTGTGTCACATCTAGAAATATCCATAATTTTGTGATATTTGTGGCTCTAGTAAAAAAGTTATATTTTTGATATATGTATTTTATTAAAAGCAAAAACAAATAATTCTTTACATTAGTGACTTTTGTTGCTAAATCTTCAATTGAAAGTTGGTATTTTGTACTCTTCAAGGACAAGCAAGCACTACACGCCCAGGTGCCAGGGTGGCCATGTGTCACCCAAAAGGGCTTGGCATGTCACTTGTGACACGCGTGTCATAGGTTGGCCATCACCAGCCTAGGGCTAAGCCTGCTTGTTGCTTTTCAAGCTCACTTAGTTTGTGTTCATTTTCACAGATAGTGGCTATCCTGCCTACCTTGGTGCCCGTTTGGCCTCCTTCTATGAACGAGCCGGCCGAGTGAAATGTCTTGGGAACCCAGAGAGGGAAGGGAGTGTTAGTATTGTTGGCGCGTGAGTATTTTTGTGTTTCTCTTTTCTCTGTGTTTCTCTGGGTTGCCTGTTCAGTAGGAAAGTTATAAGAATTCAGGCAAACGCTTCGTGGTTTGTGACTTTTATGAGTGTGTGTGAACTAACCGTAGAATGGACAGGGGGACTAGGGACATGTCACCTGATGTTGAGAAAGGTAGGAATTTTGGTCTAAAAGGGCACAGCGTGAGGACAGCTTTGAGAGAGCCAAGAATATTCCTAGTTTTGGAAGGACTGCAAGACCAAATTTAAGAAGGAAAATTGTGTCTTTAATGTGTCCCTTTAATGTGGTTGGATATTGTTGACTTTTCTGTCATGAAATCTTAGAAGCTGACTGAAAATACAAATATTTCAGTCTTGCCTTTAGAAAATGGAGACATAAATTAACATGTCTGACCAAATATGGATCCTGTCTTCCAGCATTCCCATGATGAACATTCTTCCCAGTAGCTTGTAAGGGGCTTTCCAAAAGGACTGTAGTTTTGCTACAGATCACATACTATTCATGCAGAAAACTTCAAGGTCTGTGACATCTACTGGAAAAGCTGTGAATGACAAAAGAGCTACGTTAATCTGGGTTAAGAGATGGATACCTCTGGATCAGGCTTTAATAGAGAGGTGCTCTTTGTGGTTGGATGTCTAGAAATCAACTGGAAATGAAGGGAAGTTAAATCAAGAACAACCATCTTCAGTGGAGCTGTAGTTCTATCATATGAGATGTACTGTGCTAGCGTGTGCCCCCTTCAGACGTTCAGAAAATCTTTGGAAGGGTATCTATCCTGATCTGAAGATTATAAGCCTTGCAGTGAGCATGCAGTTGTGTGCAGTGAAACCAGAAAATTACATTTTTATGAAGGGACCTTTAAGAATATATGACATTCCTAGGGGAAGTCATCTGTTTGACAAAAATACTTTCTATCAGATGTGCCTCATTAACTGAGTCCTCAACAAAAAGTGAATTTAAATGAATGTTAATTCATTGTAATTCACTTGGTTTAGTTTTAACCTCACATTTTTTTGTTCTGTTTAATATCAAGTTATTACCAGAACATCAAACTGACTATGATTTCTAATATTTAATCAATAATAAAGATTGGAGTTGAACATTTCTGCTTTTGTTTTTCAAAAGGTGAAGTTTGATAGTGTTTGCAAATCTAAGCTGCAAAGTCGTAGGACTTTTTGCTGTTAATGAACCGATTTTTCTTTCCCTTTCCTTCAGTGTATCTCCTCCAGGTGGTGACTTCTCTGACCCAGTTACTTCTGCTACCCTGGGTATTGTTCAGGTAGGCGGATGGATGGATGGATGGATGGATGGATGGATGGATGGATG
>MTQE01002560.1:7787945-7802145 GCA_014337955.1 Aspidoscelis marmoratus | reverse complement strand
TTTTTTTCAAAGCCATGGCTGCTTAAATTCATCCTAGAAATAATTACTCTAGCATCTGTGTGCAATTAGGCTATAGGTTTTTCCTCCTGTAAGCAAAATGTAACAAACTGTGGACCATGCACCCCATCCTTCTCCCTTTAATATTTAGAATGTCTCCATTTACCAGACCAAACTTAGATCTTCTGTTTTTTTCTTAGTTCTTTGCTCCATCCCCCCCTCCTTCCTTTCACTGATGGAACAGCTGAACTGCTTTTTTATAGCTCAGGGATGGGAAAGCTGTGGCCCTTCAGCTTCTATCAGACTTAAGCATCATACCAAGTGTTGTAAGGATGATGGGAATTGTCCAGCAGCATCAGAAGGGCCACAATTTCTCTATCCATGTTGTAAGGCAGATGAGAACCTTGATACCTACATTATTTTATGGGCCTGTTGGTTGATAGGTATAATTGCCCTTGCTTCTGAAAAGTACAACACAGTGGTCTCATCCAGGTATCTTCCAGCAATTGTTTGACAATACTGTTATATCACAGAACCTAATTAATGTTTCTTACGCCTTTGTCTAATAAGAATTTCAACAATCAAGGGAAACTTAAATTTTATTTCCACATGTGGTGCTACCACTACTGTAAAATAGGAGGTCTTAGAGGAAAGCAACAGATGTCCCTTCTAGAGCCATATTTTGTAGGACGTATGAAGATGTTATTCTACGAATAGCAAGTTTATAACCAATTACAAATGTTGCAAATCCTCTTCATCAATCCAGTATTTTTACTTTCGTTGTGAAACTAGTACACATCGCTTCATAGTAGGCCTCAAACCTTCCAAATGTGCTCTGGGTTCTCCAGCAAACTTCAGCCTGAGCCCATCTTTCGACTGAACATAGTTAAAGCTTAAAACAGTAACTTGAGTTCTCCATTAAACGTGTAGATTTCCATAGTGCTGTTTACAAAGAGTGGTGTATGAATAGTGCAGACCCCTCTTTTGCTGAAATCTTTACTGACTGTACTATGTTGTGCTTATGAAATTGATATGTACTTTATGAAGATACTATAAAATTATACAAAAGATACCTAAAATAAAGATGTCTATTTATTGTGTTGTACCCTCCCAAACTGGCCAGTTCAGTTTGATACATATTTGTTTTGTGTCTGTTTTTGGTGTTAAAATGTAACACTCAAATGCATTGCTACAAACTCCTGGTTCATCAAAAGTGAAACTAATCAGGGTGGGAGGATTTTGGCATAGAGCTCTATTGCTAGAAATTGTGTACATTTGTTGAAATCATTAAGAATAAAAAATGGATTTAGACTGTCCTTGTCTTCCGTCCTTTCTTCATGTAGGAGAGGGTCCCTTTCCCTTCTCGGAATAGCAAATACTTCTTCAGTCTTAAAATGCTGACTTATTTCCAATCCCGTCCCCAGCAACTCTTTATTTCAGGATGCTTGAAGACAGGGACACAAGCTTCCTTTTGGAAATCTCTGGACACGTGCAGGATTACACACAGTATTTTAGAATCCCAGAATGATACTCACTGTGTGATTCACACAACACAGGCCACAATCAAGGCTGAACGGGGGGGGGGGGATCTTAAGTGCCTGGGAAGCACATCAGACTTCATTTGAAGAGGTCACCTAAGAATCAACCACTTTTTCCAGTAGAGCTCAGAATTCGGGCCCTTTTGCACCTTTTTTCTTCCTTGGGACGTTGTTCCAGGCAAGTGAGGATGTGGGATGGATCAGAGGTCTGCAAAACACCCAGTCCATCCCACACTTACCTGGCATTTCATTATGTGCCAGGTAAACGGAACCACTGTACTAGCAGCAATTGCTTTACTGCAGCAACGGCCAGGTGTGTTGGCCCTTGCTCCTGTGACTGAATACGCAACTGTATCTGTGCCATCCTACACCACGTACCCTTTGCCCAGAAGAGGTGCGAAGGGTATGTGCCAAAGCATACTAGCTGCATCATGGACAGAGCTAGTATAGCTATGGAGCACATTTTAGTGCTCCACAGAACTCTGGCTGCGGGTCAGCCTGGAACAGAAGCAGCTTTGTGCAGTGGCAGTGCTGCATGTAGGAGCATTCTTGGACTGGCCTTTTTGCCTAAATGCAAAAAGGGCTTAAAGAGTCCGGTATTTAAAACATTCAAACTCTCCAGGAGGCAAAATGTGAAAAGGGTCAAGCTGTCTTTCAGTTCAATTCTAACACCAGATCCATCTGACCAAGACAGATAAAGGTAATGTAGGTCTCTCTCACTTGGATGTGAATACCCAAATTAAATCTAGCAGCATTCGTCTGAATTAATCTATTTAATCTCTTGGTTGTTTCTCATAGTCCATACTGGGACTCCTTGGGAGAGTTGCATAAAGGTGCCAAGGAGAGCTGGGGTGTGACAGCTCATCATGGTCTACACCAGCCACAGAGCCAGGAAGACACTGGCTTGGCCCAACACAAGGGTTCCTCACACCAAGCCTTCCCTGCTTCCCAGCACAACCCGAAAGTGCAGCTTGGAGTGAGGTCTGCTGCCCACACTGATTATATAGAAAGATGGCAAAATGGAGGAAGCGAATTCTAACATTATATAACAAGCATTTATATTTTATACACAAATAATTTATTTATTGAATTTATATATACACACACACACACCTCAAGATTCTATTCCATGTACAACATGGAAAGCTCTAACAGTCTCCATCTGCTGAGACACAGAAAAAGCGGAATACTCTTCCTTTCTCCTCATGCAGGACAAAATGCTGTGCTGTGAACAGACATTCATGGTCTCAAGTTCGGAATGCTTCCTGGATGTCTAGACATATTAGGTTCCATCGATTCACAATCTTGCTTAGGAATTCCATTTCATTAGAGAAAAATCTTCTGAACTGTCCTGATTAAAAAACAAAAACACAGTTTGTCATTAAGCAAAATGGCAACAACCATTTCCTTAGATGTTTATTGTGGAAATATCTTGATCAACGGTCCAAATCAATCTGATTTCTGAAGCATATTGAATTCAGCGCCTGGCATGCAGTGTTGGGTGAGACCACTCTGCACACGCAGTGCAGAAGGTACTGTTCTAACCGAACCTTCGGAATAAGCATTTTTGGTTTGTGTCATGATTTCCCCAGAGAGAAATGCGTTAAAACTGGACTCCCCAGTGGCTGGACTGGAGATTAGCAAAACTACTTGGAGCAGCATTCTGATCTATTCTGGTCAGCATTTTCTGTACAAACTGCGCACACATCCAACAGAGGTTTCAAAATGCTGGAAGCTGGAACTTCCTGGATGCAAAACAAGCTCCACTAAAGCTTTCTGCTAAGAAAGCCACATGGGCCTGATAGAACTATTGTAACTCACTCTGTTTCCCCCCATTTTTTTCTAGTGTTGCTCTGATTAAGAGCACTCTGCTGTTGTCGGAGCTGTTATTTAGATGAATGGTCCAACCCTGCCCAAGTTCTCATCCTTGTTGATAATAACGTCTATGCAGACATAGCGCACTGAAGACTCGAGAGGATGAGGACTTCTCTGCCCACCTGTCTCATAAACTTCTGGGGGTTTTCTATCCATTTTGAAAGTCAACAGGATGGAGCGACACACAAGGGGACTTCTGCATAAGTTTTTCAAGTACCAGGTTAGCAGATCATCAGCATCTTCCATTCTCTATCAAAAAAAAAATGTTATTGGTGGTAAACTGAGCCAGTAAAATACATCAAAGATTGTCAGAAAATGGAAAGATCATTGTAGAAGTTGAGCCCAAGGGCCACAAATGCCCTCAAAGAGATTTTCTGTGGCCTGCAAGGATCTGAAAAAAAAAGCCTTGGACACCCTGGGTATAGAAGTACAACCACCATAGAAGAATCCACTCACCTGAAGCACACAGCTAGTTTCTTTGTGGTCAATGTAGATTCTGCCCTTTCTTTGAGCATAATTCTCTATAAGATCCCATTCCTTAGGACTCAGACCTAGTAGTTTCTGCACATGCTGGTTCTTGCATACCACCAGAAACTCACTTGTTCCGTCTTCTACTAGAGCACTGAAAGCAAAAGTACAGTGTGAGGCGGTCATGAGATGACAAAATTATTCCGAGGAAGAGTCACAGTGTACTCAAGTAAGGGCCTTTCTGCACTTAGCTGTCTTAATTCTGCATCAGTGAGCCTGGAATAGGCCGGCCCACCGATCCAGACTGTGGGAAGGCATGGGTTAGATCAGCACTGTTAGCTGTGAACAACCTACACCACAACTGCAAAGCTCATGCAAGCTTCGCTGTTGTGGCCCTACACCTTCAAAGACATGTGTTTTGTTGGCACACTATGGTAAGCTGCTGAAACGCACCTCTGATAATCCCAAACTCTGGAGGCATGTCATTTGTCTGCCTCCAAAGTTTGAGATCAGGGTGGCGTTGCTCCACTGGCAGACCCAATTAAAGGCTATTATGAATGGTTAAAAAGCAAATTGAAAGTAAGAGGCCTGTATTATAACCCTGACACACTGTTTAAACAGGGCTAATAGATATTTGGCTTTGAAAGCTACTATGAAGAACTTCTGACAGATTTATAGAAGGTAAATTCGATTTAGGTGCAAAACACAGGACTTACCAGGCATTAGCTTTACTTACTCCTGAACACGACAAGCAAGGAGGACTATTCTGTTTGCATCGCCCCTGCATAAAAACAAAGCAGAACCATGTTCACACCTATGATTTAATCCAGTTTCAATCCACCTTCAGAGCAAGAAACCATCAGCAAAAATGACAAGTCATTTTCCTTCCACATTGTTTAATCCAAAGGTGGACTTTCTGAGTTGGATAGTGCCAAAACATCCTGATGGGTTCTCTCACAGAATCATAGAGTTGGAAGGGACCTCTAGGGTTATCAAGTCCAACCCCCTGCTCATTGCAAGATTTCCTAAACCATCCCAGACAGATGTGTGTTCAGCCTCTGCGTGAAGATCTCCAGTGGACCAAAGCTGGATCAAAACCTCAGTACGAATGTAGCCCAATAGAGCAAAAGGTACTATTAAACTCAGGTGCAATCTACAGAAAATCTTAGATGTTACTTCCAAATACAAGGTTCAAAAGTTACTGGTGCTTCCTTTGGGGGCGAAAAATAGAACAAAGGACAAGACTAAGAAACCCATCCCAATTCCAACTTTTCTGGTTGGTGACTCCCTTCACTGACAGCCTTTAGTACCTGGGAGAAGATGCCGCCACACAGAGAGCAGATCCAGTACAGGGTCAAAGAGAGAACACATGTCACATGACAGGTGGCCCGTGCCTGGCATACCGGAGGACTGGGAAGCGACAGACTGGACAAATAAACTGTTGTGTGGTTAGAGGCTGCACCCAGATCACTTGGAGTTAAAAAGAGAAAAATCAAAGCATTATCCAGAGTCAGGACAGATATGGATAAAAGGAACCAAACTGTCAAATGCAGAATAGCAGAGTTTGGAACTTACTAGGACGAAGGCTTGCAAAGCGCAGTTGTCAGAACAGACATACAGCTACATGCAACGTAAGTGCAATAGACCTTTCCAAATCTGCAGTATAAAGGAGACCAATCTGCATTTCAAAACAGCTCTAAGACAGGACTTCGGAATGGCTACTAATTCCCTTAAACCCAGCACTGGCCCTCCAACTGCGTTGTGAATACCGGGGATCTATTTTAACAAGGCAGGCAACTGTTTGGTTCTTAAGAAATCCCTTTAAACATAATACTCATCTAGAGTCACATAATAGAGTAACTTGTCTCTGAGTGGTTTTCTGTATTTTCCTTTAGCTAAAGTCTCGGCGTGGCAGCTCTGCATCAGTGACATATTCTGCAGCATTACTCTGGGGTGCAGCTCAGGGCACTTTTCAACCTTACAGCCAATTTGCTCCTTCATTTAGGTGCAATGGCCAGCTAACTTCTTGAATTGTTGGGCATCTGCACTTTGTGACACCCAAACCATTCCAATCTTAGCCAGTGCTTCTCCATAGTGGACACTAGTATAGCTGTAGAGCACATTTTAATGCTCTACAGCTATATGTGCAGAGGGGTTTCTGGTGCAGAAGCAGTTCCGTGCAGTGCGTATGTCCAGTGCTGGGGGTATTCCAGGAGTTTCTTCTTTCATCAAGTGTGAAAAGGCCCTTAAACAGTTTGGCATTCCGAACCTTTATGGGCTGCCCTTACCCCACCTAACTGATGTCTTTGTCAGCAAGCTGTACTGACTAAATCCTGTTCTTGTATCAAGTTATGACATGAAGAGCAAAGAGCTTATCTTTCCAATTATGAATCCAGAACTAATTGGATCACTGCAACTACTTAATACGTTTGATTAACTCCCCTCTCCTTAATTCATTTGGCTGGATAAATTATCTTACCTTCACTGCTTAAAAGAGTTTTTTTAATATACTAAACGACATCTAGCTGACCAAAGAAATGGTGCAATGACACTTTAAAGCAATGTACTTTGGGGCAAAAGGAAATCATAAAGGCAACAGGTGGGATGGGCAAGTCATGCCCATTCTGTTCACTAAATAGGCAACACCAATGCTTTCTAGTTAAGAACAAACCTGGAAAGCTTGCGCTGCAAGTTCTGGAAAAGAACTCTGGCTCCCGGCAGCATTCCCCAAAGATAGGGGAGGGAACTGGTTTCAATATACACATCCAGGACAGCAGAAGAAGCAACTGCAGAGCATATGCTCAGCTTCACAGTGTAATCCCAGGTTACAGACTTACCTAAGAACGCAGACAACAACTTAAGTACAGAGATCTCTCCCTATAAGCACATTATTCACAGCACCAAATGGGGAACCAGTTTTTTAAATGGCATTTATTTTTATAATGCCCCATCCCAACATGGGAATGGAACATTGTTTCTTATGTGACTTGTCATTGCAGAGGGACTCAGCATAATTCATCTCTCCTGCTGGTAGAAATGTCACTTTTGATTCAGAACAGGGAAGGATGGTCCCAAGAGTCCGTTTATGCTTCTAGATTGTGTCATCTATAGGATGTGTTCAAGGAAGAGGAGCAGCAAGTCATAACCTATGTGTAATTATGCTGAAGGTCTCCAAGAATTCTGCTTTTAAGTATGGTTTTATACAGTTGGACCTCTTCTTCCAGGTCCTATTGTGGTTAATGAAAAACCACAGATATTTCGAACACAGGGAAATGCACTCAATTTCTCATAATTCCTGTGAAATCTCACATCCTTTCCTAAGTACTCTAGGTAGGCCTAATGGCACTGAAGGGGTGGGGAGAAAGGCTGGTCTGGTCACCGCAGAAATCTGAAACCGTGGTTACTGGATCAGAAGATGTGGAGGTCCGACTGTATATTAATTTATCTTACACAAAGAGGTGACTGAGAAAGAACAGGTCTACCTGTAACCCTCTGCATCAGAACAGCACTCCTCCAGCACAGTAATTCTCCCCTACTGTCACACTCCCACCCAGGCAAACTGACAGATTTATAGATAGCCACAGCTTTGTCCAAGCAGTGTTGCTTCTAGCAGATTCTGGTTTCTTACCCCTCTTCTGGCCAGAGCAAGCCACAAGTGCTTTCTTTGCAGCAAAAGATTCACACAAAGTCCTCTCCACTATTTCACCAGAAAAAGAGACCAGGGATCCTGAGAAGCTGATAAAAAAGAGCAGATCAGAATTTTGCCATAAACATTTTGGGACTGCTCTTCACATTCTTCATTATGACCCATTTGTACTTAAACACTCACTACTAACTCAAAGGGGGGGGGGAATGTGTGTCTTCTTGTATACTTGGTTGGTCTAACAGCCATAACAAATCGAAGTAAAATGCATTTCACCTATTTGTTTACAATGCCTGTGTGCTTCCTTGCTAAAGGTTAAGGAGGCTCGGGCTGAAAGCAATTTTAACCCACATTTGAACTGGCAGTGCTCCTATTCCCACATGCAAGCACTATCCTCAGCTTTAGTCTATGGGCCATTAGATATGCTGTCTGTGCACCCAGATACTAACCTATGGCCTTTCCTGCTTAAGTTACAACTAGAGAAATATAGTTATTATCACGCCCATACTAATAACGCTATACTCTGGATCTCCCAGTGACTTTTATAAATTATTCCCTGCAGATATTAAACTGTGGCACCTCACAGCACAACTGCCATGGAATCAAAATAAAATCTTCCAGTGTTACTTTCATATATGAGCCTTCTAAGTAGAAATGGAAACACAATCCCTACCATTCCTAATTCATGGGAGTTAGGAGATCAAGGAAGAACAACAGGGCCATGCTCTAAGAATACGCAAAATGTCATCTTAAACGTCTGAAAAGCAGCTGAAACCGCCGCATCCTCTTACATGAGGACCAATTCTGCCAGACCTCTGGAGTACAAATAAAGGATAATTTGGCCTTTAGAACCCAGACAGAAGTCACGGCTGTTCCAAAACTGTGTCAGGGCACATAGTGACACCACCACACAGCCTGATGTTGCAATGGGTAGGCTCCAAGGCCAGGAGGGAAGCTAGTAGGAAGGTGAGCTCAGGTGATTAATCCGTTGCTCCTTGGAGCATGTGGAAAACTCAGCCCATCTAGCAAAAGGGTCACATTCCCACTCTCTTTCCCAATAAAGATCATTCACAAAACTGATCAAGACTGATTCAGTTCCTAATCCAGATTAGATTCAGTCCTTGCAGGTGAGCCTCTACTTAATACTGCCACCTTTTCAAGCACCATCCACCAAAGCATTAGCATCCAGGTGGAATTTGCCACAGTGTTTTCACTATAGTGAATGCTACCTTTCCATTTTCCTAATTTCACCACCTTTTGGCTTCACCCAAAAAAGAAACTACCAAAGCTACACAAGCCATGATCATACGAGCAGGAGAAAGAACAGCATACCTAGGGCTGAGGATCTCTGCGATGGAAGACAACTTTTGTTCCATCTTTGACTCTTCTGAAGCCAACTGAAAAACATTTCCCCCATTTTTAAGAAAATAAAATTAACCCTTTCCCCACAAAACCGAAGCCCTGCTGATTCTGACCAGTGGTCCATCTAGTTCGACACAGATGATAACCAGTTCTGTGTGTGTTTTTGAGGGAAGAGTACTGAACCCCTCAGTTCAACACCTCCCACCAAAATTCTGTTTGAGCACTTTGTTCTCTTTGTATTACTGACTTTCAATTCACTGTTTGCTCTTAATAAAATAAAAGCTACACAGCATTGCCCGGAAGTATTCCTGACTCAGGGGCTGTGTTCAGCTTTAACAAAAGGGGCACCCCAGAGGCACCTCAGGGAGACAGTGTGTGGCCCTCCTGTTCCCAACCATTCTCTAATCCACCTTTTCTAGCACAGAATGTTTGGAAAAGGGGGAGGGGCAGACTGGGGTGTGAAGAATCCCATCTCCAAGTCTTCACTAAGTTGCCTTAGAGATACTTTGTTTTGCTCCGTCTGATCTCAGTCAGAGTCCAAACATCAGATGTGGAGTGCAGAGCTCACCTGGGAAACCCTGTTCACATGGAAGAAGAGTGCAGCACTTGGAACAGGCAAGAACAGAGAGCCACTCAGGGCGTTCAAGTGGTCTCCCGGTGCCACTGAGGAACAGAGCTTGTCAAATATATCCAAATCCTGTAAAGACGAAGCACAGATACAAACATGACATGGCAAGGCGGATGAAGACATGATAGATGTAGGGAAACAATCATATCCTAAATTTGAAGGGAGAGGATTTGAAAAATTCTTTGAACTAGAAGCAATAATATTCTGGAAAGAGTAGGGCTCATGAAATACCACAACCTGATGCCAAACAGACCTCTTCTACACAGATACATAAACAGATTTTAAACCTGTCAAAAGTAAATTGATAGCTCAGCCTTGACTGACATCTAATTTCCATATGAATTGGATTACACCATAGAGTTCACAGCTGTGGTTGATTGATGGTTTAGGCTATATAAGGTCTTTCAGCATTCAGCATGCTGCTTTAGTATCAAGGCTACTTGGTTCTGAGTTACCATTTGTGCATTTGGTTGCTCCTAACTTCAAACTTAACTCTAGTTTTCCAGCCTAGCTCTGACCTTGACTCCTGAGTTTTTGGCCACTCCTGTGTGGCCTTTAGTTGTTGACCACCCTACTCTTGTTAAGCCTTCTGGTAACAAGAACTAAAAACAACACAGCAGATCTCTCACACTGTCTCTATAGACTCCTCCTTCAATAGCCCCGGCTGTTCCATTCTGTAGTTTTTCAGCAGATGCAGAAACTTTCAGAAACTGAGAAAACTAGAAACAGGACCTGGGGGTGGGGGACGAGGGGGGGACTACCAAAAATTCCATGGGAAAACACTGGATATTTGCCTTGGCTACCAGATACAATCAGGGCAAACATGTTCCCTAGAAACTGAGAAGTGATGAACTTTTGAGAGATTATGCTAACTGAACTGTTCTCTTACCGTGCACTGAGGTATGATAAACTGGTAGAGATGATCAGTATGGAGGAATGGGAACCACTGGAGTGAATTTTTCAGGAACAGCAGTGTCAGCTGAAGTGACAGCAACATGAAAGACCATTAAGACAAGGGGAAAAAAAGAATAGTTGCAGAATTTTGAAAACACAAGAAAGATGGAAGCACAACACAGAACAGCCAGTTTTTTCAGGAGTTGATTGCAACAGTCCATCTTATTAAGAAACTGGACTTAAAATGCACTATCTCTGATCACACGCAAGACTTGATCATCTTTCCTCAGAGTGGGTCTCTATGCTCACACCTTTCTGTCCCCATCCTGAGCCTCCTTTGAGACCTTTTTAGATCTCCTCTCCATCCTCATGCAGGATCCACCCACTATAATATGCTTCAGCCCCCTTTAGTCCTCCATCTCTGATCACACCCAAAAAATGAAAATGGATTAACACTCTACAGTGGCTTGAGACCTGTACAAATCATCACTCAGGAAAGTAGGACTGAAGGGAGGAAACTCCACAAATAAAACAGTTTGGATGAAAAAGGTGTGAACGGTGGGGTCTGAAGATGGTCTGAAGAAGAATTAAAGTGAAGGTATGACCACAGCCTAGGATTAACTTCCTGCTAGGATATTGTTAAACCACCACAGAGATAGATCTGTCCGTTATATGCTGCCTTTTTTACAAGAAACCTTTTTTTAAAAAAAACATTTTATTGACATTTTCACATACATTAACACATAGATTAACACATAAATACAAACCAAGAATACAAACCAGTCAATACTATTTACATTAATTGTTAATCTTGATAAGATCTTGAGATTAGATCTTGTTGCAGCAACATAACTCTGCTTTCTGCTGTGCCAAATAATTGGACTACCAGCAAATTTGATAAGCAACCCAGACACTGACTTTCGGTCATTCTGCTCAGATGCAAAAGAGCTATCAGCATAACAATCTAACCCTTGTTGATTGCCTTGGATTTCCAACTTTCTGTGTTGTGTACCTTTGAGATACCTTAACACATGTTTCATCCTGACCCAATCCTGGACAGTAGGCTCATTTGCCTTTCTGCTAAGCAAAGCTACCACAAAACTGATGTCTGGTCTGGTGTGCGAGCTTATGTACAATAAGCTTCCCAGAACACTCTGAAATAACTTTGGATTCTCAAACTGTTTCACTGAGTCTTCATTAGAAGTACCAGTGAGCATTGGACTCCTTACTACTTTTGCATTCTGCAAACCACACTTTTCAATCAGTTTCTCAATCTTTTTCTGCTGGCTCAACAGGCACCTGCCATCCTGAGTCCACTGTACCTCGATCCCAAGGTAAAACTTCAGATTTCCCAGGTCTTTGAGCTTGAAATTCTGAGACAATTCCTTCTGCACCGATGCAATCTCCTTATCAGATCTAGCAACCACACAGAGATCGTCAACATAGATAGCGAGAATTGTTTCACCCTTAGTGTAAACGCAAGCATCAGCAGTGCTGCATTTGTACCCCAACTTTTGTTTTGCTTACTCTATATCCCAATATTCTTTCTATTCATCCCCAAGCTTCAGTCCAAAATTTTTGTACTTCTGGGCATTCCCACATCATATGCAATAATGTACCCTGTTGCCCACATCCATGCCAACATAGTGATGATACATCGGGGATAAATTTTGCAATAATTATTGGTGTTCTATACCAACGCATCATCACTTTCATTTGAAGTTCTTTCACCCTTCTATTTTTTATCTTCACAATATTTTCCCAGATTTTTTTCATTTTTTTGGTTTGTAATATTTATATCTGTTCCCCATTTCTGTGTGAGGAGATCTATATTATCATATAAAAAATGATTTAAAGCTATATATACCTCCCCTGCTATTCCTTTTATATTTTTTAATTTCTCCTCAAATATCTCTTCCAACTGGGTATTTTACAAGAAACCTTACTTTCTGCTGGACTCCACTGGTCACAGTGAGAGCGGACATCTTCAGATCCTGCGGCTGCCCGCTTTCTTCAAGATTCTTGCACAGTTCTGGTTTGCTGATCCACTCTGCTTCAACCTCAAAACTGAGCTGTGATGCCTTATCATCCTCATCTTTGCCTTCTGAAATCTGCAGATAGTTGCGGAACCCAAGGCCTGCCTTTTGGGTCACGAGGAACAGGCGGGACACACAGCCAACCTCTTCATTGCTGCTCTGGGAAGGTTTTGATCTGCTGGTGTTGTCCTTCCCCCCAGAAGAAGCTTTTTTCTTGATTCTGTGACACTTTCCAGGAGCACAGAGAATCTTCACGTCTTCAAAACAGAACTGCACATAAAGCCTAGCAAAATGAACAGAAAGGTGGCATTGATATAGGGCCAGTCTAAATAAGAAGGCCTCAGAAAATGTGGCTGAAGTTGGGGACTATAAACTTTGTGTTTTTAGTACTGTTTGAGTATGAATTAGAGATGAGTGGTATTAAGCTGCTTAAGGAAACAAACACGACCCAATAAGATCTAAGTTTGCACACATGTGTATGCTTGAGCAATCTTCATTATTCTAGGTAGCAGCAAGATGCATAGATCCAAAAGAGATCCTTTCTTTTAAGACCATCAACCCTATGAAGTCTAAGTTTCAGGCACAAGAGATACTCCATTCAGCAAGGAACATTTTGGTCAATTGATCAAAAACCATGTACCCTTTTTGCATTGGCTCGTATTCCAGGATACATCCTAGAATAGGGTCCTGCTCTCTGCATGCTCATGTAGACTACAGCAGGCCCCTTTTCCAGGATATATCCTGGAATAAGGCCCAGTGTGGAAAGGATTGATATTAAGCAGCCAAAAGTGCTCCCCACAAACCCTCTCCCAGTTTAAGTCTGCTGCTTTCCGGTAAGACAGTAACTCCCTCAATATTCCCTGATATACCTTCCTTTCCCATGGCCCATGCCTACCACACATCAGACTACCACACATCAGACTGTCCATCTGATATCTCCCCATTGGGAAAAGTCTATTAAATCTGGCAAAAAGAAGCAAGCAAGTCAAGATGGAGGCAAAGGGCAAAGTTGAGGGCATCTTGTCACCTTACCATTGGGAAAAATGGTCACGGTTGCTCTATTCTTTCACTAAATGAAAAGGAGACTTGCCTTGTTCTCTTCTTCTTTACATGTTCTTGTACTTCTAACTGTTGCCAAGAGGGGAAATCGCTTTGAAGGAATTGCTCCATGACAAACTGAAATATTTCTATCTGCACAAAGCATCCTGGTGTTTAAAAACAACAACAACAAAAATGCTACATCACGGCTCTGAAAAAGATGTAACTGTATGAAACAGTAGGGAAGCTGCAGCAAATAAAGATTTTCCTAATGACACATTTTTCAGTGTATCCTTTTATTCTTCCATGATCTCATCTTCAGGCTCTTTTTTCCTGCACCCCTCAATTCCCATCTGATGTAGTGTCAACCTCATTTATGGGACTAAGAATGAAGAGTTCAGTGTACCAATAAATTTCCCTTCTACTTTTTCAACATGTTATATCTCAACACAGTCTGTGCTCCTGGAATGGCATTATTTCATCACAGATGCACACTCCCAATCCCTTGTTCACTTGTGTAAGATAGAAGGTAATAAATGCAACCTTAAGCTCCAACAGGTCTCCTGATCTATAAAGAAATGTAGCCTTCCCCCAGTCCTCCCTTCTCTTTCCTTATAGTGAATCTCTTCATTCTTCTAGAAAAAAAGATAAGCCTACAGGTGGGCAACAGATCTGACTTAGGGTGTTTTTCCACTGTCACTAGAAGTACCCATTAAGTACC
>MTQE01002560.1:7759604-7772546 GCA_014337955.1 Aspidoscelis marmoratus | reverse complement strand
CAGAGGCAAAAGAAGATTTTTAGAGGGCTTTAAATTGCTTGGGAACAGGGTCTAACTGTTTAAGCTGGAAGTCACTTACTTATTCTGCTATATTTGGATATTCTGGAATAAAGCATGGATTTCGCAGAAAATTTATGCTTTAGTCTAGAATATCCAAATACAGCGGAATAAGTAACTGATGCCTGGATGCAGGCTAATTGTTCAGTTGCCCAGTCCCTGAACCCCACTTGTTTCCCCTCCTAAATGTTGCCATATGTAGGTAACTTGAAAGCAGCCTTCTCACCCAACTATAACGCCCTGCCAGTTAGTTGCTTAGCTGATGTCACAGTAAAAGTCAGTGCCAGATACTAACATCTCAGCATTGACATTTGACGAATGAGTCACACTTTCCAGAAGAAGGGTGAAGAAAAGGTCTTCTCTTTGCTGCCCTGAAGAAAGTAGTCTCTACCCTACTGTATGGTGGTGTTATCATACGGTGCATTTCCTCACCTCTTAGCTGCTTTGATATTGCTAGCTTCCTAGACAACGCTTGCTTTACTGATTATAAATACAAAAAAAAAATGTTTTGCTATTTTACCTTCCTGGTTTTTAAAACTAAGTTAAGAGTCAGTGAATGCAAGAACAGAATTAGAACAGCTCTTGAAGCTTCATTTAACACAACAATTTTTGAAACACCAATATGCAGTTGAGAATTAAAAGTTCAAGGCCAGTGAGTCCAAGTGTCAGCTGTCGGGTTTGGTCTCTCAGCGCCAGCCTTCGGATGTTCACATTGCAAACAGTTCTCCTTTTGAGGAAAATGAAATCAGATGTGTTATATTTTTATAAAACAAGTCCTAGGGTTTTATCCACTCACCTCCCTTAATCTGGACCTAAGATGATCCACATCTAAGGAGGTACCCAATGCATCTCCACAGGGGGTGTAGCACACAATAGCAATGGGTGCTAGGCAAGCTCACAGTGGGAATGCCAGAACACCCATGTGGAGCATCCATCTGTACCCAAGTGGGAGATGTCCATCACGTTTTGAGGGGGGAGCGACCCGCACTAGCGGGGGGGGGCAAACTCCAGAGCCACTCCGGAGATTCTTCTGAGATTGCAGCAAGCCACTCCGGAGGTTCTCTGGAGCCTGGCCAAAGCTCCATAGAACAGCTCCATAAAACAGTGCCAAAGCTCCAAAGTTAAGCTATGGAGCGGTTTCAGAGCCCAGCCCTGACGTGAGTCCCTTGGTGTGGGTGAGAAGAGCGGGATTGAACAGCCATCTCTTTTCTTCTTCTCCCTCTTTATCTTCAGAGTTCTTCAGTGGACAGCTTTGAAGCCTGTGCCATTCTGTAGAGAACTATATCACAAAACCATCACCAGGTGGTATGCAACCCGGTGTGGTTAAATCACACCTCACGCAATTTCCAGAAAAATGTTGCCATGGATGTGGCTTGATAGGTACATATACCCACCTATGGTGGTTTTGCTCCACTATTAACAAATTTTGGGTTTTGATACATCTTTAAATTGTTAAAATGCTGCAAATACAAATAGAATTTTCTCCAAGTATATTCCTATTACACATCATACCAAGTGATAAAATAACCAAAAACAAAGCTTTACTCCTGCATTTTATGTTTTTGGATAGTAAGAAAGTAATTGCTAAAAACTGGAAATCGATAGAAACATTAACTCTTCAGACCTGGTATAATAAGACTATCGAATTTGCTATAAATGAGCTGATTACTTTTCAATATGCAGTATATTCTGGCGTATAAGACTACTTTTTAACCTAGTAAAATCTTCTCAAAAGTCGGGAGTCGTCTTATACGCCAGGGATCATCTTCTTATATGGCGAGTATATCCCAAACTCTATATTTTAACTGGAAAAGTTTGGTGTCGTCTTATACACCCAGTCATCTTATACACCGGAATATACGAGTAACAAATACCTAGGAAGAAAGGAAAATTACGCATATTGATATGTATGGAAGCCTTTGGTTTTTTTTGCGGTCCAATACAGATAAATACTCCGTATCACAGGTAGCCATAAAATTCTTGCTGGACTGAATGCGAAAGATGAGAATTTTTGGTTAAATATTATCTCTATTTTAAAACAGTAGCCATAAAAATAGATTCACAAATATGTACAGATTAACAAAGTATATACACAACCTAAGTTTAAGTGTTAAGTTTTTCATTTTAAGAATTTAAATATTCAGTGTTATTGGTTATTTATTCTTATATGTGGAAATAAGTGATATATATGTTGTTATTTGTTTGATAAAATAAAAAATTAAATAAAAAAAGTGATAGTGGAACCCCCTCCCCCACCCCAGTTACAGCAGATATTAATTCCAGGTTACATGGTTACATTTGTTGTTGATTGTTGGTTGATTATCATGTAAAGGAAGTTCTAAGTTCATCATTTTATTATACAGTGAGCGTGGGAGTAATTAAATATGTACATCATGTATAATTAATTGTATATAGGATTTATATATTAACTCAGTCTCAAATGTTATAGAATGAAATAGCTCCAGGCTGCAGGGTGATTGCATGATTTCCTTTCAAGGAAATAATAATCTGTGGCAAATCACTCTCCCCAGGATCTCTGACCCTTGATCTCCTGTCCTTGTTTTTCTGTTAAAAAGGTTGTTTTTGCACAATAGCCTAATCCTGTCAGTCAGGTGCAGGAAGATGACAGTTAAGCTTTAAAGGATTCATGCTCTGAGCAAGAGCAGTTGTAGAATTGGCATGATAGTGTGAGTGCCCAAACTGAATACTTGATTGGGTTGAGGCAGCCTATTTACATGATCTGAACAGCCTGACACAAACTTCCTTGCTTACTTCATTCTAGCCACCAAAACAGACAATTTCCCCACCTATCATGAGGGTAGGATTTGGGGTAGAAGTATAGGATTTCTTACCCACTCAATGTCTTTGGCTCCACCAAAGTCCTCACCTGTCTTGAGTGTTCTTAATTTGGGATCTATTACATGTCTTTGGGCCAGTCTTTTGCATTCCTAAAGTCCATCATATCCACCAAGGTCCATCATGACATCCCTCCTTGAAGAGCTGAACTTCAGCCTGTTTAGGCAAGGAACTGAACTTTGTTTGCCATGCGTCTTGGTTCCATAGAGCTGTGGGATGGAAATCACTCTGGAAACAGGGCTCAAAGTCATTCTTCTTCTCTACAGGCTTGTTGCATGTTGCAGGATCGAGATGGCTTGATCTTCCTTGTACTATTGACACAAACAGGCAAGGGCTAACTCAGGGCCAGGTGCATAATTGGACTTCCTTGACTTCCCATGAGGCTGAGCTACAGCACACTGAATTCTAGGACCTTATACCTTGCTTTGCCACTGCTGGAAGGTAGAATTAACTGGCAAACTGGCATGCTGGCACTTGTGCCCTCACTGTAAACCTGTCTTTCCAAGTGTTTTGATCCTCCTATTAGCTTGCAGGAGTGTGTGCATGCTTGTGATTTGATAAATCTGCTACTCGCTGAGTAGATCATCTCTGAGCAAGGGAAACCCTTGAGAAAGGTATATAACTCTTGCTTCCTAGAACTAATTGCCTTTGCTCAGCTCTTCGCTGTTTTTCTTCTCTCCCACTCCTGTCCTTTCTAAACAACTTCTAGTTAAAAGAAATTCTTCCTGTGGGGAAAAGGGGCAGCAATTCACTCTGGAGCCACAAATGATAGTGTGTGGGGGAAACAATTGGTGGATTTGATCTGAGAATCATGGAGGAAGGTGCAAAAGTGCTACTTCTGCCAATCCATGCTTATCAACCAAATTTTCGTTGGCTTAGAAATACAGGTGTTTCCTTATATCTGCTGAGTCACTATCCACTGGTCCAGTCAACCGTGGTCCAGTGCAGGGGAAAATAAAAGGGCGTGCCCCTGTATTCACTGCCCAGTGATCCACTCAACCACAGTCGATTGCAAGGGAAAATACAAGACTGTAAACATGTTGTGTTTTCCACAGTTTTCATCCAAGGTAGGAGCTGGAATGTATCCCGCATGGATATGGGGACCCACCTGTATCCCAACGCACTGTGTCTTGCCGTTTCTCCTTCTGTCATTTCCTTGTTCATCCAATTGAGTACTTCATGCTTGACTTCAAGCTTAAGAATTTGTGCCACTTTATTAGCTGGAGTTAAAAGTAATTCCTGGTCCCTCTGGCTGTGTCTCAGCCTTTACCACCAGTTATAGTTACAAGCTAATTGCTATCTACCATTTGACTAATTTGCCCCAACTTGTTTTTTTGTTTATTTATTTTTGTTTCTTTTTATTTATCTAAATTAAGTTTATTTAACTTTATTGATATAATACAAAGAAAACATAACACAAATGAAAAAAGTCTACAAACATCATCTATACCCTTACTTCCCTCCCTCTGGATCTACAGTACTTGACAGCCTGAATGCCTTACGTAGTTGATTGTGTTTTGACTTGCCCATTTCCCTCACTTAGCCATTTCCTTAAAAACACTTTCCCATGTAGATTTGTGCCTGGTTTTCCTAACAACCCTTCTATACGTGGTTGTCATATTTCTAGAAAATTGCTTATTTCAGTATTTCCATCTGATCCAAACTGTTTATTTGATAAATATTCATCATTGTTTTCCATACTTCATTGTACTGCTTGCCTCTTATAATATCTGCATATTTCCAATGCTTTCAAGACACACTGAGCAGATGCTGTCAAACGATACATCATAAGCTGTGCTTTTGTTTCTGAACCCAGATTTGAAAAGTTGTCTAGCATTTGCAGTATAATTCTGCTATTTTGAGGTAGTATCCTCAAAATCATTATTATGGGGAATTCGGCGACAATGCCAGGTTTCTGGTAACAGCAGTTGCTTACCTTCATCTGCTGGCTCCTTTTATTCTTATTCTCTTGCGAAAATCTGGATATCGGCCAACCACGCGGAAAAAACAAAGGGAAGTAGGCGGGTGTTTGGCTAACTTCCAGGTACTTGCAAGAGAAGGAGAATATATAAAGCCAGTAGAGAAGAGGTAAAAGGCCACAACTGCCTCCTTTGTCTGGTGATGGCAACTGTGAAGTTTTCTTTAGAGCCTTCAATTGCCTCTTGCCATCTGGAGGTTCCTGCTAATGTTGTGTTATAAAATCCACAGTTGCTAAGTCCCAAGGTTATTGTACTGTGTTCCTATGTTCAGAGTTATGCTTTGTTTCCAATTCTGAGCGATAACAAGTCTGCTTGCTAAATAACATATATTGTATCAATTACTTTTTGTTTAACCTTACTGCCGTCCACTTTCTAGAATGGAACTAAACTTATTTTGCTTACAGCGCCAACCCAAAGGAGATCAATTTTTTCCCTAGGTGTTGACATTGAATAGGTGTATAATGCCGCTGATAAAGAATCTTCAATGTGGGTTTTGTTTTTGTTTTTTTGCTTTTGGGGCTGATGACCCAAAGGTTGCTATAGGGTTTATTCATTTTATGCTCGGAAGAATATTATATATGCTTCCTCTCTTTACTGCATTTGCCTTAACACAGCTGGTTTCAGAAGTGTTTAATGATCTCTGTAATCATGTATCAATGGATGTTCCATTCAATCTTTTCACTGTAGGCTTGTGCAAACAGCCATGCAGGCCTGTTTGGGTGGCCGTAAAGAGCTCCAGGACTGCTAGGGGTTTCATCTGGATTTTGGATTGTGCCCTGTCCAGGGTCCAGTAGCAAGAGCAAAGTTTGCGTGGTTAAGGAACAAATGAGTTCCCTCGTTTTGTGGTGTCACCAGTTCCTGAACGGAGGAGAGCTCCTAGCAGTCTTTGGCCTCTTGCAGCTATTTATACAAGTCTATTGTATTTCCTAACATTGGGAGAGAGGGAGTTTTCTCTGTCAATTGCTGTCCCTTATTGTGATGTTTCCTGGTGTGGAGACAGAAAGGCTGTTGTGAGCCTGCCTTGATGAAAAGTATATTCCTTACACTGTTTTTCCTTGCAGGTTAATATAATTCTGATTCAGGTGAAGACTGGTGAATCCTTGGGGGTAATCCTTACTACTCGTACCATAAATATCAGTAGTGAAGTTGTGTATAGACAAGCTTTGATCAACTCCAGCGAAACTGTGAAGAAGGCACCGGTGTGCCAGCTGGGAGAATATCTTCACCCAGACGGAACACACTGCTGTAATCTATGCCATAAAGGTATGAGATAATGCTTAAGAAATAGATTATAAGCTAAGGGAGTGTCCACACCTAAGTTTAATCCAGTCCCAGTCCACTTTCAGAGTAAGAGAACACATCAGCAAAATGACTAGCTGTTTTCTTTCCACTTTATCTAACCAAGGGTGAATTTTCTGATTTAGATAATGCTGAATGAAAACAGCTTGATACTTTGCTGATGCATTCTCACACTCTGAAAGTGGACTGAAATTGGATTAGAACTTAGACGTGAACACAGCCTAAAAGCAATTTACAGTACTATTTTTGCTTCTGAATTCAAAATAGTTATCTTATTGTTTCTGACAGCTCATCTAATTTTGTAGCTTGCGCCTTAATTGTTTTCTGGTGCAATTCAGATCAAATGTGTAATAATGAAAAGCTACAGCTGCTTCACTGACTGTGAAAGTCTGTGTAAATGGCTGGGCTATCTGGTCAGTGGGTGAGCAGTTTTTTTTTGGAATAGTGCCTTTTAAGCTTTCAAGTAACCGGGTTTAACTGATCTATAATTGGCCTTGGTTCAAGCTTTCATTTCAGTTGACAGAGGTAAAGGGAAATCCTTTGATTACTTGATTTTCATAGCAAAGAGTCCTATAACTAACATTGTCTTTTAAAATAATAGGCTGTACCAGCAGGAAATAAAGAAGATGCTATAGCTTCCACTGCTGTTTTAACACTACCATCCTGCTGACAGTGAAATCCTAACATTTGGAACCTAAGGTTTAATTCAGCTTGTCCACTTTTGAAGCAAGAGAACACATCAGCAAAGTGACCACTAATTTTCTTTCCACATTATCTATCCCAAAGGTGAATTTCCTCACTTAACACTGAAAGAAAACAGCTTGCCACTTTGCTGATGTATCCTATCACTCTGAAAAAGTGGACTGAAGCTGGATTAAACTTTAAGTGTGATCATAGCCAAATTTTTCTCTATTCAAAGGGGAGCCAGAACAAAAGGAGGAAATGGTGCTTGCCGTGTGAAAAATCACTGAAGTTCTTCCTTTTCTACGTCTTCAGGAACTGGAAGGAAACATTACTAATATGCTTGGTTTCTTCAGGTCTTTCAAAACAATTGGCTGCCTGTCTTGTTATCATGCTTGCTCAGCATACATGGCTCCATACATTTTGGCTGTGATCAGACAGTGAAAAAGAAGCATCTCTGAGGTGGCTCAGAGATGGCTTTGAGGTGGGATTGTTCACACACCAGTCTGCCCTCCCCTCTGAACATTTTGTGCTAGAAAAGGTGGATTAGAGAAACCTTTGGAACACGAGGGACGCACACACAGTCTCTCTGAGGTGCCCTTTTTGTTATGTATAAGCATAGCTATAGTGTTTCTATGGGTGTTTTCCAATGTCACTAGAAGTACCCATTAATGGGCACAAAAATGCCATTATGTACCCATTAATGGGTACTTAATGGGTATTTCTAGTGACAGTGGAAAAACACCCAAAACTCAAAATATGTATTTCCAGAACATAATTGAGATTTGTTTAAGAATCAGAAGGAATTTTATTTCAGTCTGGTTTGTTGCTTTATATATTTACATATATATGCTGGCCTGGAAGCAACCTATGGGTGTTTCTCCACATCATTCTTAACCCACATCTTTGAAATGGGGTCCTCAATGAATCCGGTCTTTGAAGATCTGATGGCTTCACTGTCTAGCCAGTGAGTGCTAGACAGGGTTGCATTGTGAACGCCAAAGCAGCCATCAGGTAAATCCGTTCTGCCTTAAGTGGAAGGTGTGCCTGTGGCACGGCATGATTGACCAGTGTGGATGTGACTCAAGGCCCACATCCATTGAGAGTGGGCATGGCAGAGAGGTAGTGTTTCGTAGCTGGTTACGTAGTAGCTACTAAGTCCGCCACACACTCCATAGATGAATTGCGTAGTTCATCTACAAAGATGCTGTTGAACCGAGCCAAACCCTGGTACAGGGGAGCAGCACCCCCTCCTCTCTGCCCCCTCTCTCCTCATTGGAAGCCGGATTGGCATCAGCCCACCCCTGTGCCGCGTTCCCCCCTCCCTTAGTGTCACTGACAACCAGGACTGGGATGGGAGGCATGGAAACAAGTAAAAATAAAGCTTCATTCATAAAAATAACAAGGGTTAGCAGCAGTAAGCGCTTGAGCAGTTTTGCGCACCACCGGTCCACCGGGGACCACGAGAATGGCTGTAAACTGAAAATCAAGCCTTGCAGATCTTGGAAATGGGGGTTGCAAATGGAACAAAAATTAAGCCATTATGCAACCTACCTTGGCATTCTTGAAATGGGGTTGGAATTACCTCTCTGGAAACGGCAGAAAATTAAAAAAACCAAGCCGTTCTCCAGCCTGCGTTTGCGACTGTCATTTTAAAAAGTCAGCAGCTACGATTTTCAATGGACAGGGCAGGGCAGCAAGCACACTCCACCTCCCAATGACATGAGCACAAATCTCCTCCCCGTTAGCCCGCAATGCGTGCCGGTCCCCCAAACCGTGCCGAGACTTGTTTTTTCAGGTATCAGATTTGGCACTCTTCTGGCACGGTTTTTTTCAGGGGGTGGGGTGGTGGTACACTTTTTGCAGACGAAATCCACAACCAATTGGGACAAACCTTTCCGATCCCTCACTCGGAACTGCACCAAACTTGCATGGGGACATGGCTAGGGTCTTACTGATTGGTACCGATCGGGTGCCTAATGGGTTCTACATGGGTACTTCCTGCTAGTGGAAAAAGAACCCTAAGAAGAAGGTGTGAATGGAGATAGTTTAGAAAGATCAGAGAAGAGCAGTGCAAGTGTGAAAAGCTGAGAGCCTGATTGAAATTGCAACAGCTGCGATCACTGGTCAGGCAGAAGCAGGTGGTAGAGCAATGAGTAGCAAGTCAGGACAGACAAAGGAAAAGGGAGTTTAGTGCAAGGGTTGGACATACAAGGATGCCTCTCAAGACCATATGTGGCAGTTCAGGAGCAGGTGAAGGTTTTGCCTTTGTCTTCTGCTTGAGATGCTCAGAAGCAATCGGTGGGCCACTAAGTGAGATAGGGTGCTGGACTCGATGGGCTGTGGCCTGATGTAGTAGGACTCCTCTTTTGTTCTTAAGTAACATGCCAAGACTGCTCACTTTACTTTTTCTTTTTGTACATGAACTCTCATTCTGTCTTGTCTTTGCATTTGTGAACTGTTCTATTTTTTGTCTTTTCCAAGCAAAACAGTGGGTGTTTATCCACTGTCAGTAGAAGTACCCAGTAAGTACCCATTAATAGTACCCATTAATGAGTACTTAATGGGTACTTCTAGTGACAGTGGGAAAACACCCAGTTAAACTTTTTTCTACAGTTGTTTCCCCTCTGTTTCCCATCTTATGCTTTGTTCTTCCCATGTTACCTAAAGCAGAAGAGGAGAAGCACTAGGACAGTGATGGCGAACCTTTTGAGCTTGGTGTGTCAAAATTTGCAAGAAAACCCAGCTTAACTCAGGTGCTGTGTCACATCTAGAAATATCCATAATTTTGTGATATTTGTAGCTCTAGTAAAAAAGTTATATTTTGATATATGTATTTTATTAAAAGCAAAAACAAATAATTCTTTACATTAGTGACTTTTGTTGCTAAATCTTCAATTGAAAGTTGGTATTTCGTACACTTCAAGAACAAGCAAGCACTACACACCCAGGTGCCAGGGTGACCGTGTGTGTCACCCAAAAGGGCTTGGCGTGTCACCTGTGACACGCGTGTCATAGGTTGGCCATCACCGCACTAGGACCTGGTGGCAACAAGTTGGTGGCACCTGGGGCCCCATGGGGTGGTCTCACCACTGCAGGTTCATCAGCCTTGATGCTGTTCAAAATTATGAGAATAGTCGGGAATATTTCACACCTCGTCAAGGGGTAAATTCCTCCAGGAGATACATAACAATAAGAAAGATTGAAAGATTGAAGGAGGGAAGTAAATGTATTAAAAATGGCTGGGATCAGGGCGCATTCACATTTATTTTTGAGCTATTTAGGTAAGCTATATATAGTCTCCATTTTCAATTCATAACAAATTGATCATTTCTTTCTTTAATGTGTTAAATGTTTCACCTGATGACATTTCCCCCTCTCCCAGTTGAATATTTATTTATTTATTTGCTCACAGGCACTTATGTTTCGCAACACTGCCTAAGTGGAGGTAGAACTAATTGCACACCGTGTCCTCAAGGACAGTATTTGGATGCCATAAATTATTCTACAAAGTGTCGTCTGTGTTCCCAATGCCGCCACAGTAAGTGCATTAAATGGGGATGAGCAGAAAATTGAGTGTATTTGCAACGGTCTGTGTGTGCCCATATCAAGTCTTGAGTTTATACAGGTCCCTTAAGTATGTAAACATTTGGCATCATCTTCACAGTGTCTTTCACTAAATTGTCAGCCCTCAATTGTCTCTGATGTAACTCAGGGCGCAACTACAGTTCCCAATCTGTTCCAAACAGATCTCATTGTATATCTTGCATAATCTGCACGGTTTGAGTATGGGGTTCTTATCTGGAAGTTTCCCAGTTTGAGTCCACAATCCTCCACGAAGCCAGCTGGGTGACCTTGGGCTAGTCACAGCTCTCTGAGTTCTCATAGCCCCACCTACCTCACAGTGTATCTGTCATGGAGAGAAGAACAGAAGGTTTGTCAGCCGCTTTGAGTCCCCTTAAAAAGGGTGAGAAAAATGAGGAATAAAAACCAACTCCTTCTTCTATTCCCATTTAATTCATTTTTTAAATCTCTGCCATACCTCACTTCATTATTTAAATCTCCACCCCTTTGTTTCTATTATTATTCTTTTTTTTTCCTTTAAAGACTTTCTCATTCTTGTGTGTAAGTATTGTAGCAGGATATACCCATCTGAAGTGGATTTGAGCTTGTTCAGTTGTGGTACTGATAGAAGAGTCTCTGCTATTAAGTCTCTTGTAAAATTAACACCCTTTTGTCCTGATATTCAGTTTGTTCCTTTTTACTTAATGCTCTATAAATTATCTCACACAGGGTGTGTTCCCACTTGAATTTTTAAATCCTGGTTGGACTATTTTAGTCCTGGTTGGACTAGTTTAATCTGGACACAGGACCCATCAAGAAAAGGCAAAGGCTTGGATTTCCCCTGAATGGGGGTGGGGAGAGGCTAGGCTGCAGCTGGAGAAGGGGGAGAACTTCCCAGCTGTGAAATCCCACCCACATCTGGCAGGCATTGGCCAGAAGGCTAGATCTCCACCCTGAATAGTCTGGGAGTGTTCCCATTTGTAGGGAAGCAGACTCAGCTCCAAAAGGAGCCCAAGAACACTTTTTTTCAGGACTTTTTTTCTGCGGATTTCTGCAGGACAGTCCACATAAAATCCAGGAATAAAAAATTAAATGGGAACACTGGATACTGAATTTGAATTCTATTGGCATTTATAGAAAATTAAATGGGAACTCTGGATACCGAATTCAGATTCAGTTTGGATTTAAACATCTATGGGAATGCACTCACAATCTTTTCCAAATTTAATTATGATGGCTTGTTTCCTGCGGGTTTTGGCTTTAAACTGCGGTATGCTTGTTTCTGAATGGTATTTCACCTTTCTGAGTATTGCCTACTCTTTGATCTTACTCCTCAAAAATGTATCCAGCTGCAGCCTCAGATTTCTGCTGAATGCAGAAAGTCTAATAGTAAAAACAACTCATTTCTCATTTATAGTGAGCATGTTTGCCTTTCACTGATTATCACTTTTGATGGAGGGGAAATATTTTGAAAGAACGAAGTTGGACTCAGAAAGTGCCTGGCAAAAAACAAGAAGACCGTGTTAGTCTGTTGAAAAGTACTTGATAAGAATCCCATGTAAGCTTCCTGTGAGGTCAAGATTCCTTTTGTGAGCATGAATACATTTTTGAAATAAAGACAATAACTTATCTACAGCAATAAAATTGGTCATATTTTTTAAAATCTATGTTCTTCCAGTAAATATGTCTTTGGAAGAACTAACCTTTTTTGTCCAGTTTGGTCTAGTGGTTAGGGAGCCGGGCTCTTATCTGGGAATACCAGGTTTGATTCCGCCCTCCCTCATGAAGCCAGCTGGGTGACCTTGGGCTAGTCACAGCTCTCTTCTGAGCTCTCACATCCCCACCTACCTCACCGGGTGTATCTTGTGGGGAGAAGAACAGAAAGCTTTGTCGGCCTCTTTGAGTCAAATAGGTGAGAAAAGCAGGGTAGAAAAGCGAACTCTTCTTCTTCTTCTTCTTCTGCAGCTTATATTGCCACACAGAAAAAGCAGATACGTATCAGTATATTTAACTAACTCTCCTCTTCTCTCTTCCTAGCTATGAATCAGATAGTAATATCTGAGTGTACAGCTGAGCAAAACATTGTTTGTGGCTGTGGCAAAAATCAGTATCGGGATGCCACCACTACTGAATTCTCCTGTAAGAACTGCAGTACTTGTCAGGATGGAAAAACTGTCCAACATGAGTGTGAGTATGATCACGAGAAAAGCACTGTATTTTGCCCTTAATGTAAGCCTCCCTCTCACTCCCATTCATTAATTCAGCCTAGGAAGAGTCACCATACTCTGCACCAGAGCAATAGATTTCAGTTCAGAGCATTTTGACTCCTTTCTGTTGACAGACATTGTCCACTTCTAGTCTCTTCTTCTTGTGATATGTTCATAACTTCAAAAGTTCTCCTTCCTCCCAGGTTCCATGATTGTCAAGAATCGGGACAACATTTACTTACAAATTATTTATTTATTTATTTATTTATATCCCACAGTTCACTGAAGGGTCCCTGGGC
>MTQE01002560.1:7747275-7759520 GCA_014337955.1 Aspidoscelis marmoratus | reverse complement strand
TATTTATTTATTTATTTATATCCCACAGTTCACTGAAGGGTCCCTGGGCAGGCCACAATAATACAAAATATTAAACCTATTTAAAATATAACCTTCCCTCCTTTCCACCCATTCATCCTCCCTGACAGAACAATATCCAGAGGGAGCTAAATATCAAAGCCCTGAGTGAAGAGGAATAATTTAATTAGGCATCAAAAATCATATAATGTAGGCACCTGGCAAACCTCAAGTGGGAGGTTGTTCCAGAGTTTGGGCACCACCACAAAAAAGGCTCTCCTGCATGTCCCTACCACCCACAACTCTGGGAAAGGGCACCCTTTGGCCTTGGTTTGTTTGTTTTTTTTCAGTTAGACAGGATGATGGTGATCTGGAAGTAGAGGGATTGTCAGCTTTTGCTCTGATTCTTCCTGTTGAGGTTTGGATTCTCAGTAATGTCACTTCTCTGCAAAAGTGGGAATCCAGTTAAAGTGCTCGTCTCCAGACACTGAGGGATTCTGGGAGTCACTGGGGTAGTTGTTGACATGATGCAGAGACCTTGTAGTTCCTTGCTATACCCAGAGCTGAGGGCAGTGAAGCAAATGGAACAATGGCTGGAATGAAAGCAGTGGAAAACAGGTCAAACATGATGGTTAATCCACTCCATATTGCATGCTCTGCATGTTGCCCAATAGAGCTATTTTGGGTGTTCTGGTATTTGTAAAACTCCAGCCCTGAACAAGGCTAAGAAGAAGAAGAGTTGGCTTTTCTACCCTTCTTTCTCACCCATTTAAGGGGACTCAAAGTGGCTGACAAAACTTTCTATTCTCCCCACAACAGAACACCCTAGCTCAAGGTCACCCAGCTGGCTTTGTGCAGGAGTGCCGAATCCGGCTCCCTAACCACTAGACCAAACTGGCTCAGGGAACTCTTGATAGCACAGACTGATAGTCTTGCAAAATGTCGGCTCACATTTGTCACAACTTGGCCTCTATAGCCAACGGAGTGTCATTAAAACAGGTTTCCAGAGCACTTCATATTAGGTTCCATTGAATTAATTTCAATTAGTGAAGCCTGAGAATGTTGATACTTTTGGACAAGTGGCCAACCACTTTGCCCACCATAACTGACTAAATCAGGGCGAGGCCTACTAGTTTGAAGACAAGAGTTTATAAATTATTAATAACTACAGAGCTGTTGCTAAGAGACTATTTCTAGGCAAAATTCTTGAGAAAGTGGTGCAAATCAGCACCAGGATGAGATTAATTATTCAGATTCATTTCAGTCAAGGTTTGGTCCTCGATTTGGGATCAAAACTGCCTTGGTCACTCTGATGAATGGCCTCACTCTTATTCATTTGGCCAATTCCAGAAGTGGGTACTGCAAGAATACAGTTCAGCCCATTGGCAGTTATGGATTGAAGTTCCATAAGGTTGTTATTCTTGCTGTTCGAAAAAATCCCTGCAAATCTTGAATTCCTGCAAAGTCTATGGTGGAGAACACACCACAAAAGTGTTTCTTCTTGCCGTCCACAGGCTCCGCGGGAAATATCCTGAATGTAGATCTCATGCATTATCTCTAGGTTGACGTGTTCTTGCCTGTAAATAGTTATCTCCTCTTCCTTCTTCCCAGGTACTGAATTCCAAGACACGAAATGTATCTGTCGATTTGGACACTTTCTCAACAAAACCAGGTGCCTTCCATGCGACAGGTAGGGGAACCATTTTATCTGTCAGACCTTGGGAATGTTAAAATCCTTATAGTGCAAGAGAAGTGACACCAAAAATGCAAGACTCAGGCTCATTCACACACAAGAAATAATAGCACCTCTGAGGTGGCTTAGAGACGGCTCTCAGGTGAGATTGTTCACATGTCATCCTGACCCTCTTCCCTCTCATGGACACTGTAGTTTAAAAGTGATAGAGTAGAGATGGGATGCAAATATGAGGGCCACACATTCCTTTCTCTGAAGAGCTTCTGAGAACTATTTTCTTTTCATTTCGTTTCAGCTGCAAAATGGAAGAGTGTAAGATGGGAGATTGCAAGTTGCCACTTGGCTTACTACCAAGGCCCCAAGAGTCTTCCCGTGAGTTCTTTATTTCTCTGACCCTGACCTTTGTTTTCAACCAGAAGCATCCTTGTTGCATTTTTTCTCTTTATTTTAGCCTCCTCATTTCTCATCAAGTGCATCCTGTTATTCCTTCTAATAATTTGACACACACACACACAAATACTCTTGCCTTAGCCTTGCCTTTTCATTGTAAAAGTGTTGCAGTTATAAATGTGCAGCAAGTGCTCCATCAGTTGTTTCAGGGGATACAGATTGTGTGCCATAAGAATTCAGAAATAATTCAGTGTAGATTCCTAAGTCCAGTGCTTGGAGTTCCATATTGCAGTCAAGATGTGGCCCTAACATGTGAACCTGGACTTCTTACTCTCAAAGTATGCATTTCAACAAGGTGAAATGTCAATAATTTTCACGCTATGGGGTAACTCTTCTTGCATTAGAATACAAATTTCTTTCAGCTCAAAATATATCTTTAGTTTTAAGTGTTTAAGATTTTCAGTGGCCTTTCTTATCTCTGTGGGGTACCCCAGGGCAATGCCAGCTGTGACTCTATGATACTGCATTCCAGGAAGAGGTGTGCTTGGCTAAGTCACTTGTGTTCTGGGGACAACAGTGAGAATGTTCATACGAATGGAAGGCATTAGAATGTGACAAAATTCTATTCGATATGAATCTATTCATTCATGTGTATTGGATACAAATGAATACGTATCCGATAGTATCTGAAACGAATCAATTTCCCAGTTTAATGAATATCCGAACTATTTGTATGAATATCCAGAAAAAAATTGTATTTATTCAAATGTTAGCATACGAATATTCAAGTTCGAATGTCTGAAGTTGACTAAATTTAGAATATTACAAATATTTGTGCACGCCCCTACATTAGACTATTGCGGGATCTTCCCCTTGCCACAGCAAGAAGCCTTGTCTTTGGTAAATATTGGACAGAAAGTTCAAAGAGTTTCCACAAAATATTATCTTCACCACCTTGATCTTGGATTTATTATGGTCATAGACCAGCTCATCATAAGAAATAGAGCAGTCAAGCAAGCAAAAGACTAGAAAGAAATTAAACTAAATAGTATGGTATACTTTTTTTAAAAAATTACACATTAAAATTAGAAGAGGAAGAGGAAGAGATTGTATAAATCTTACTTCACCACCCGAATATGGTCAAGATGGTGGCTTACATTTTGCTGATTTGTCCATTATGCGCTGGAGTCTGTATAAGGAAAATATTCTGGTAAAACAAATGTAGTGTATTGTGTCTTCTTGCTGTGTGATTTAAATGAAAGATTACGATCAAGGTAGTAAAATTATTGGCACACACAATAAGGCTTAGAATTAAGGAGTTTAGGTATAAATTATCTCTGTAATTCAAGGAGCTCTAATTGCTATAAATTTCCAGTCTTGGACCATCTCCAGATGTTCGTTATTCTGGGTTTGTTTGTTGCAATACTGTGGAGTAAAGTGACTCCAGAATTACTGTGTGTTGTCCAAACAACAGGGCAGCAGTACAGGACAAGCAAAGGTACTTACTGATATGGACAGTTGCTCCCAGAATGGCGGCCGACACACACATCTGGGTATTTTGATGATGCTAAATACCTGGAAGTCCACAATTATCACTCTGCATGCATGCACAGCTGGGTTTAGCTCCACACATGCATGATCCCCAAATGGTGGATTGTGCAAGTTAGCATCTAGACAAGATCCTTGCTCTCACTTTTTAGGTAAAACCAGGGGTGGGAGTTGATTTTCCCACAATAATGTTGAGTTATTGTGTGGGATATCATCCCAGTATCCCAGGGCTATGCCAGGATTGCCAAGTACACATGTGACAATCCCAACACAGCCCAGGATAATGCCAGGTTTTACACCCTTTCTGGATGCAGCACTGGACTGAAAGTTTGATATAGGGTATTTTTCCACTGTCAAAAGTACCCATTTTTGCACCCATTTAGGACCCATTTGGGTGTGAGCTGGATGACCCCATTTCCACTACGGCACCCATTTGGGACCCGATTGTTTCCACTGCCATTGGGGAAATCCGGATCTAATGGGTACATTTTGGCCTTTAATCCGGATTTTCTGTAGACCCCATTAAAGGGGTCTACAATGGGTCTTCTCCCAGAAAGTCTGGATTAAAGGGAGCCTGTTCCACTGGAAACAGGCAATGGGGTCCAAAAGAGGTTAGGAGGAGGGGATGCACCTTTGGGAACCCCCCCCCCAACATTGTACCCATTCCTTAGATCCGGATCTTCTTAGATCCAGATCTAAGGGCTGCAGTGGAAAAACACCCATAATGGGGTTTTTTAAATGTTCTGTTAGCTTTTCTATCCTATGTCCTTTAATAAGCCTCTTTTTCATGCAGAACTCACACTTGTCCTTAGTGTTCTGGTTGTTCTCTTCGCTGCTGGTTGTGCGTTGCTGTTGGCAAGGAAAATTATTAATCAGTCTTATCTGAAGAGAATTTGCTCCTATTCCTGCTTATATCGTGAGTATAAATTAGCCTCTGCATTACCAGGAAGTCCAGAAGAGGTTGCTACCAAGCACTATGTTTTGTTCCTGTATATTGCTGTGTATTTTTAAAAAACTTGATTTGCAGCTGTTAAAAATGTTATGCTGCACAAACCTGTCTAATATGTACTGGTAAGATGTTGTTAAAGTTCCTCCTGGACAGTGGGCATTTTAATTGGTCATTTCCCAGTACCCTCTAACATAATAGGCTCTGTTTGCTCTTCCTTCTCCCCATTTGATTATATTATTGCAACTTAAAAGATTGTACCCTTTAGAAAACTGAACTAACAAAAAGAAGAAACACTCAGGCCCTGTTTCTACTCATACCTCTTAAAATGGTTTAAAAACGAAACAAAAAAAAGGAATTCAAACACGAATACTGGCAGTCCCCACTTCAGTGGCTTTAAATCGCTTTTAATTGCTATCAACTCCTCTGCTGTCCCCACCCAAAATGGTTCAGAATCGGATTAGGGAAAGGGAATCTTTTCTTCCCCCCTCTTGCCAGCCAGGGCCCCACCCCCTGCCTGCTGATTGCATCCCGTAATGATGTGGGGGAGGGTGGGGAATTGCAGCTCCCCCTTCCTCTCCTCTCCCCTCCCCTCATGCTTTTGCAAAAGACGTCCTGCCAGTCCTGCACATATGCATGCACAAACAAACGCACTTCCCTTCCTCTCCTTCGCTCTCCTCCTCTCCCCATCGCCAGCGGCACCGGCTGGGATACACACACACACACACACACACACACATACACACACACACACACACACACACACACACACACACACACACACACGCGTAAACTCAGGGCTTGTGCTTTTTCACTTTTCCACAAATGTAGAAAAGTGAAAAGGAGGCAGCAGAGAGAGAGCTGCGTGCCCACTCACCCAGCTGGCTGCACACACGTGCACTCAGTCACCGGTGGGGCATGGGGGGGAGGTGCTTCTCTCCTTCCCAGGGCTCAGCAAGGCAAAAGAGGCACCCCCAGTGTGTGCTTCCTGGCAAGGAGAAAGCGAGGGGAAGTGAAAAATGAAACTTTGTTATCAGTGTGAAGTGTGGAGTGGGTGAATTGCTACATCTTATCAGGCTGAATTGTTACTTTTCTGCTGAATATGGATCTGGCACTTTAACAGATCTGGCAAGGGGCTGGTCCCTGCGCAGGGTGGAAGCCCACCTGTTTCATGACATATTTGCCCAAATACTGCTGTAGGATTCCCACAGCAATAAGGAAAAAGCATTTTAAAAGCAAAAACAGAAGAAAAACCCTGAAAAAACAGGTGTTTATTTATTCCGTTTTTTAGCCAAATAATCCTCAAAATACCCCTGAAACTCATTGGGAATGGGCACGAAGAGGATCCAAACTGTTTCTAAACTGTTTTAAAATGCCAATGGGAACTGGGCCTTACAGTCGTTAAGTAGGATATAATTATTGTTTGTGCTGATTAATGCATAAAAGAGACCTACAAATACCAATAAAGGAAGAACTTAATGTCAGGGAACAGGGAGGAAGACAAAGTCTCATACCACAGTCACGCCTATGTTTTCATCCAGTTTTCAGTCCACCTTTGGAGTGAGGGAGTACATCAACAAAATGGCTTGTCATTTCCCACATTATCTAACTTGAATGGCAAAGGAAACAGCTTATCACTCCAGTGATGTGTTATCTCACTCTGAAAGTGGACTGAAACCACATTAAAATGTAGGTGTGAATGCAGCCTCAGAGATAAAAGGCATGATTATATTGGGATTCTTCAAACAACCTTAGTAAGAATGAATGCACAATTCCCAGGCCCACATAAAAAAGCTTTACAATAAGTTTACCTGAATATATGACTCCATGCTTACACAGTGTGCAGCCGGGTCTCATTCAACAAGCAGTTTACCATGACTACTCACTGATTGGCTATCCTTGCTAATTTGCTTATACAATTCCCTGCTGTACTCCTTAACTCCCCTTCTATGGAGAACTGACAGCAATTATTAGAGTGAAATGAAAAGGGGAAGGGAAGGGAGCAAGTGAAATGCTTTGTGGGATTTTTTTTTCACCCTTGGGTCATATTTATGATTTTGAGGCAGGTATACTGGTGCAGCTGGAGTCAGGAAGAAGCAGCAGGAACTGCGGATGCTTTAATCTGTTGCCTCTCCTAAAGAAAAAAGCCCTTACACTTTGAAATGATGAGACTTTCTTCTTTCCCCTTTACAGTATTTTGACTGTTTTATAAACCCAGAGAACTGGGTAGCCTTTTAGATGGCTGTTCTCCTCAGTGAGAACTGGGGGGAGGGGGCAATTTTCCTCATGGAAAACATCCGATCAGTAGCTATGGCCCTTGAGAATTTTCTTACCTGCAGCCTGATTGGTCAGATATCTGTAGCAGCCATTTCCATTGGGTAACCTCAACCTGATCCAAGCAGCAAGATGACCGGAGAGTTGTCATCTCCCATCTGTGAATGGGTTGCATAATTACGGACTTGGAGACAGAGGGGAAGGCAAAGGATCCAGTCCAGCACTGTAGACATGTAAACACATGGCAGACTATGTTTGGGGGAAATGGCAACATTCACTGAAGAGCTGGCATTTTTAAGAATTTATATCCTGCCCTTCATCAAAAGATTCCAGGGCAGGTCACAACAAGAACAACAATAATAGATAAAAATAGTTCTTTAAAGCATTTTAAAAATATAACCCTTGCCGGCAGGACTACGCCAGGAGGAAGCTAAGCATCAAAGGCCTGAGCAAGCAGGTACGTTTTAACCAAATGCTGAAAACTGTAGAAAGATGTATTGAACCACTCCCTAATATTCTGAATTGAACCCCTCCCTGATATTGTGGGAGAATATCAAAGAATGAAGTTCATAGCCTTCAATGTTTATGTATAAATGCTCGGAAGTATGATAAATGGGCAAAATGAGCTCTGATTCTCAGTTTGAGAAGTGATGTTTGCTGTCATAGGAGTATACCACAACAAGGGAGTCTTGACAGGATTAGTGTAATGACTGGAATATTGTGGTTAAAGGTATAACTTTAAAAATAACAAGGAACAGAAGGAAAGGAATTGTCTTGATTTCTCCAAAAATCCAGGGGAATGGTTGTTTTTCCACTGTCACTAGAAGTACCCATTAAGCACCCATTAATGGGTACTTGATGGGTACTTCTAGTGACAGTGGAAAAACACCCAATGAAACTGATTGTTCTGTAGAGAACCCACTGTGTTAAAATAAAAGCAGAAAGAAGCAAACTTGTGACCTGCCCTAAGACCTTTTGGTGAAAGGTGGGATATAAATTTCTTAAATAAATAAATATTGGGCTTGGCATCCACTATCAGTTGTTAAACATGCTGCAGAGATGTCAAAGCTATTTTTTCCTTTATTAATCTGTAGTCTTTTAAAATACATTTAAAAATCTTATGTAAATCAATAGCTTAAAGTAAGTCACCTTTCAACTGATGAAGATTTGCATAGCTGATGTACAAAATACCAGTATATTAGTACTCTGTGCTTTATTGTGAGTTTAAATAGAATAATAATTCCATGCAAAAATCCTGTTGTGTAGATGCACATCAGGTATGAAAAATTTCATCAGCTGAAAGGTGAGTTTAGCTTGATTGATTTATGAACAATTTTCTACTTTCTGGAACCTATGCAGGAGACAGGAGGCAAACGGTTGCAAAATAGTCTCAGTCTCCAAAGCCACTCCAAGTGGGATACCATGGATAATGGTATTGCAGGCCATTGAGAGATCAGATAGACCCAGAGTCACGTTGCCCTTGTCGCTCTTCCAATAAGGGACATTCACCATGGCGACCAACCTAGTCTCCATGCCAAACCTCCACCTGTAACCAGATTGGAATCAATCTAGATAATTCATTTCCTAAAAGAGCGCCTGCAGTTGGGTAACCACCACCTTCTCCATCACCTTGTCCGAAAGGGAATATTAGCCACTAGGCAGAAGTTTTTATAAAAACCTCTGTATCCAGGGAGATTCTCTCAAGAAAGGGGTGTAGCAAAGTTTCCTTGTAGCTCTGTTGGGATCTCCCTTCTGCAAAGAGGCATTTATCACTCCCTGGACCCATCCAGCTATACCCCCTCTGCTAGCTTTATTAGCCACAAAGAACAGGGATCAAGGAGACAATTAGGCCACATCCCCATTACAACCTTATATCGGTTTCAAACCGTTTTAAATCCTCGCAGACCCCACGTCAGTTTGGCTTAACACGCTTTCCGCGTGTTAAATCGCCCCAAAGCGTTGTAAATGTTAATCCTCATTTCAACAGGTCTCACTTTGGTTCGTGCGCTTGAAATGTTTTGCATTTTTTACTGTGGGAACCCCTCCGTGTTAAGGGATGAGAGTTTCCCTCCCCCAATAGCTTGCTTCCAAAGCAAGCTGTAAAAGCAGCAGCCCTAGTAGCAATCCAAGCAATCCACTGTAGCGATCAAGCACTTCACACCTGATAACGATCTTGCCACTGAAAGTTCTGACGTTTAAAAAAGAGAAAAGAAAGAAAAGCAGCTGCACATTTGGGGAGATGTGTGAATGTTTAACGAAGGGGACTTGAGTTGCTGCTGCTGCTGCGTGCCCTGAGCAATGGGGAAAGGAGGGGAAAGAATTGCTGGTTGTCCGCTGCCGTTTTTCTTCCATCCAGGCAAGCAGCAGCCACCCAGCCAGGCTCCGTGAAGGGGTCCCTTATGGGTGGCGCGTTCACGCCAGGAGGAAGAGGACAAGGCAGCCCCCAAAAGCGGTTTTTAAAAAATAGCCACTGGAATCCCCCCTTGAGTCACGTACATCCTCAGAATCCGGATTGATTCTGGCTGAAAGTAATGGGATCAGGCAAATTCGTGTTTGCATCCAGTTCTGTTATTTCGGTTTAGGGACACTGGATTAAGCTTCTAATGGGGATGCAGCCTTAGTTGGTCAACCCCATTCAAGCAGTTTGTCCACTTCAGATCGCAGTAATTGAAACTGATCCAATATAAGACCAGATGGTGCTCTGGATGCCTCCAGTGGACAACTTCCAACTCTGCGGTCCAATTCCATGTGAATCTGTGTGACTTTGTCCTTAAAATGCCTCATATTGTATTACAGCAAACCTTCCTAGGTAGAATAGCTCTTTAACCAACTGAAACAGCTCTCGTGGGCAGCCACTTGAGGATGCAATGGAAGTGGAGAAGTAAGCCTTCCTTACTGCTTCCACCACCTCATCAAAGGCACAATAATGTGCTCTTACTAGTGTTTAGTCAGATCAATATTGGGATTTTTATCATTGTTAGTTAGAAGCAAAAAGAAAACCCTTAATTTGAGTCTACCGAGCAGCTGAGTATCTTATCTGACTGAATTCTGGAGCCTCTGTCCTAGCCTGAGTGGTGGGATTATACAAGATAGTACCTATTTTACAAGATAAAACCATTGGTCACCTCAAACTATTAGAAAACCGTGCACAGCAACTGAGGGTAATTCTAACAGCAAGCCACTATTAGCTTTTAGCAAGCACAGGTATGGCAGAGACAGAAACAGAGACCTGGCCAGAAATGCCAGTTATATCCAAAGACAAAATGGTCTTTCACAAAGGACTAGAGGTGCATATGAGCAAGACTGAAAGTCTAATGGCCAGGGAGCAAATATTTGATCAGAGAGTGTGCTGGCTCCAAAACGCTAAAGATTAACCAGATGTGAAAGACATCTGATAAAATGATCAACCAAGAAATGTTCAATAGCTTCTTTGAGTATAATTCCATTGTTAACTTTTTAAAAACTATACTGTTCAGTAACTGCTTTTTTATTCCATCAACCAAGGGTGGCTGGGATGACCAGATGCAAACATAAGCTCCCCCCCATAGCTCAGCAGTTCACAGACTTTGTTGGAGGACCCCATGGTGCTGTCAAATAATTTAACCAGCCCATTTCCGTCTGCTCCTGTCAGCCTTTATTCTTGATTACTTTGTTCTAAAGTAGCTTTAGATCCTTGTTGCTAGTAGGGATAATCAAGCATTTTGCTTGACAGGTGCCTGGAGGTGGTAATGGGCTGGATGAGGCCAATAAATTGAAGCTGAATCCAGACAAGACAGAGGTGCTGTGTGTCACAGGGTCTTGGGTCCATGTAGTTGGAAGACTCCTGTCCTTGATAAGGTTGCAATGCCCTGGAAGGGACAGGTACATAACTTGGGGGTGTTCCTGGACTCCGTGCTAACACTTGAAGCCCAGGTGGAGGTCGTGGCCAGGAGTGCCTACTCCCAAATATGGCCGGTGCATCAACTGAAGCCTTTTCTGGATAGAGATGACTTCGCCATGGTTATCCATGCTCTGGTAACCTCTAGACAGGACTACTGTAACACACTCTAGATGGGGCTGCCCTTGAAGACTGTTTGGAAGTTGCAGCTAGTGCAAAATGTAGCAGCTAGAATGCTGACTGGAACAGCAAGCCAGATGCACATCATGACGGTATTAAAAGGGTTGCATTGGCTGCCAATTCACTACCGAGCCCAATTCAAGATGATAACTCTGACTTAAAAGGCCCTAAATGACTTGGGCCCCAAATATCTAAAGGAACGCCTTCCATACTGACCTGCCTGTTCCTTAAGATCTGGAGCTGAGGCACTCCTGGTTGTCCCACCCCGCTTAGTAGTGAAATAGGTGGGCACCCAGGAAAGAGCCTTCTCGGTAATGGCCCCCAAGTTATGAAATAGTTTCCCCCAGGAGGTGCGTCATGCTCCTTCTCTGTATATATTCAGGAAGGCGGTGCAGACACACCTCTTTGCCCTGGCCTTTGGCTGATGTGATTATATCCCCCCCCTCCCCCATGGCAGATACTATCATTTTAGTATTTTAATATGCTGAATCTTTTAAATGTTTTTATGTATATTATTGGTTTTAATATTGGTTTTAATTTGTTGTTTTAAAGGTTGTTACTCGCCTTGAGACCTTTGAGTATAGGGCGGGATAGAAATATAAATAATAAATAAATAATAAAGTTAAACATTCTCTTTTTCCCTCCTTCAGCACCAAGTCAGCAGTCAACAACAAAACTTGCCACAAAGGTAAGCAGGTATAAAATGATACAAGTACGATTTCTTATTATGGGAGCTGAAATTTAACTAGTCTGAAAATTTTATTGTCCAAGCCATTAATAGGTATTCAGGACTGAACTATTTCTATCCCACTCAGTTTGAAGAGGACCCACTGATGAGCACAGCCATCGATAAATCGATCTTACAGTTAATTAGCTTTGGGGAACTTTGTCAAATGCTTTATGTTCCAGGAAAATAACATTCACTCCATACCTAAAGTAACTAAGAAAAGTACCAAATAATAATTTTAAAAAGGGGGTATGATCTGACAGGACTTATTTCTGACAAACCCATGCTGTCATGTAACAATCTTCTGTAAAATTTTCTCAGGTATTAGTGCTATTATTGCTGGTCTGTAGTTTCCCTTATCCTCCCTTTTAAACTATTTTTTGGAAATATAGGGTTTTTTTCCTACTTACCTCTCTTAATCCGGATCCCAGCAAGTACCTGATGCATCTCCATGGGCACTGTAGCACCCGATAGCAATGGGTGCTAGGCATGCTTGCAGTGGGAATGCTGGAGCACCCATGTGGAGCGCATGTTTGTCCCCATGCCGAAGATGCAAAGGTGGTGCAGAGAGGCTGCCACGTCAGTCAAGCAACATTTCCGGGGGGGGGGGGCA
>MTQE01002560.1:7719315-7747119 GCA_014337955.1 Aspidoscelis marmoratus | reverse complement strand
GGGGGGGGGGGAATGACAGGTGTTAGGGGGTTGAATCTCCCGAGCTGCTACGGAGATTCTCTGGAGTCTGGGGCAAGCCGCTCTGGAGTATGTCTGGATCCTGGCCCAAGTTCTGCAATACAGCCTGTGCTGATCTTTGGAGCTATCTCCGGAGCCATCACTGGAGCCATCTCTAGGGAATAGCCACCTGCTTCAAAGCTGAAGGCTGAAGACCGGATTGAAGACCCCTTTAATGGGGTCCATGGGAAGACCAGATTTCAAGGCCTGAAGGACCCATTCAATCTGGATTTCCCTTGAACAGGTGTGAACACATTGGGTCCTAATGTGGTCTGAAGTGGGAACAGGGTCTTCCTGATCGGTACCAAACCAGTGTCTAATGGGTCCTTAATGGGTCCTTAGTGCTAGTGGAAAAACACTCATAGGTAACACTTGCTCCTCTTTACTGATTAGTGGTTTTATCTGTTCACCAGGATATCTTTAATAGGGATATGCATGAATTATTCATGCATTCGGAATCCGGACATAGAAGCTTTGGTAGAAGCTTCCAAGGATACTGGATTACCCTGGAGCCTTGCCCCCTGGTCCGGCGAAACAGCCTTTCCAGAAGCTGGAAACAGGGGGGCGGGATTTATTCAATACAAATACCCCCATATCTGGGGGTGGTGGGGGTGGTATTCAGCCAGAACCGAATATTTCCACATTCTATTGGAAATTGGCTCCGTGCATACTCCTACTCTTGAAGATAGTAGAGTTTGTGACAGTTCATCACTTGACATTTCTCAGAATCTTAAGGTTCAGTTCCTCTATTACAGAACCTTTGAACATTTTCAGGGCTTTCCATGGCTATCTGATCCAGGCTACAGCAGTGCTTCAGCAATCTGTTCTTCATATTCCTCCTGTCTTTTGAGGCTAGTTCCACCTTTCTATCAGTCCTCAGTAATTTAGTCATCTTCAGGGTTTGGGTAGATTAAGGACCTTTATTTGTCTTTTTCTTTTGCTGCTACTAATCATATTTATTCATTTAGTCATATTTGTTTATTTCATTTTTATAGTCTCAGGGCAGTTTACAATGAGAAGTACATAAAGCCTAATTTATTTTTTAATAAAACCTAGGTCTTGAAGCATCAACGGAGACAGTAATCTTGGGATGCATTTGTGGTAGAAATCACCAGTTTCACAGCCAGAATACTATCTGGAGTGATGTTACCACCACAGAAAGCCTCAAAATAGTGAGGCAGGAAGCCCTTACTCTGAGAAACAAGATGGCCAGCTGCTTTCCCATTGCCCCACTCAAAATATGATAAAAGGAGGCAACAATTTCACAGAAACCATTGCCAGAGTTAATTTAGGAAACAGGAAGAATATGACCAGGTGGTCTACATTTCTGATGTTCACATATTTACTCATAATTGGGAAGATCACGGTCTGTGCCCTTCTTTCTTATTCTTCTTTAAAACGGATTTCAAGTGGATGATTCCAGAAACAAAGGACCCTCTTTCAAGCAGACTGCCCTTTGGCAGAATAGATGCCTTCATGATGTAAAATGGGACACCCTGACACACTCATGCAGATGGGATTTACTGAGTTGTTTTGAATTGCTTTTGGAGTCCTCTGGTAAACCTGGTAGTTTCAGTTGCTCCTCACAAAGTGCCTTTACTTTTTGCTAGTTTTCATTAAATATATCCTGGAAACTCGTTTTATAAAATGAAAGTTAAGGATCTAGGACTTCCTTCAGGCTTTTAGGGCTCCCAAAATAATGCAAGCATGAGATTCTGTGCCACAGTGAAGCTAACTCTAAAACATGTACCTCTCTTGTTCCTTAGACTCCAGATAAAGCAAGCGACTACCTTTTGGATTCAAGCAAGAAAATAAATCTATACCCACAGAAAGCTACATCAGTGTCACTACCTGTTCAAGATCTCTCATGCATGCTGTCTTTTGGAGAAATGCCAATTCCTGATTGTGAGTAGAGCTTTATTTTAGCAATTAAACGTATAGGGATGGAAGCAGAAAGTCTGACTGTATGTGTGCAAGCTCTCCTTAATGATAAGTGTAAACTGTTTTCACCACGAGAGGACCATGAACATGCGGGAACCCTATTTTATTTTGTTTGTAACGAAAATTTCTTTACTGAAAATATCAAAATAATACAAAAGATAAAAATGGAAATACAGTAATAGTAGAACGGGGAGAATAAACTTGGAATTACAACTTCAGTAAATAACTGGGAAATGCAAACAACAGAAACAATGATACCAACATTTAAATATGCAAAAGTACAGCAGTACAAAATTACAGGAGAGAGGAGACAACATGAATATATCCAGTTGTGCAAAAGGAAAAGGAAAACTCCTGGTGAAGAAAAATTGCAAGAGAAGGAGCATATTTAGAGCACAAAATGCTAATTCTGGTAATGCAAGGAATCCAAGCATCAGAGATGTTATAGCAGGGGCTTTGTATTGGTAAGAAAGGAGTTCTGTTACAGCATAATTTGCAAGTTTAGAAAACCAACTTTTTAAAGTAAATGTTTGGTGCTTCTTCCAGTTTTTTGCAGTGACAGCCCTAGCTCCCTTAAGCATAAAGTTAAACAACAATTGTGTGTTTTTAGGCAAGTGCTTGTGAGCAATGATGTGAAGAAGACATAATTCTGAAAAGAGAGTGATAGGAACAGAGAGTGCAAGAACCCTGTTTTGAAAGTAACATAGAAATCTAAAATAGCAGAAGCATGAACAAATGATTTCAGTTCCTTATTCTTCCTTCTGTTCTATTCACATAAATTAAATTAAAATCATAAATTCCAAATATGGTGCAAAGCGATACATGAATTGGCATGTGTGGAATGGATACAGTAATAGTTTCCTCACTCTCACCTTAGTCATGTGCAAAAGGCAGCATGCAACATTAAAAAATAAAAGTCTGACAGGTTTCTGCACCCAGTGCAGTGATGAACCCAAAAACAAGATCCATGAGTTCATGGGGCACCTGAGCAAAATTTCTAACAAGAGTTTTGCTTAGCCCATGTTATCCTCATGAAATTGATGGGCAGGCAGTCACTGTCCTAGTGGATTGACTTAATTTTATTTTTCCAGTAGCAATAGTAGCAAGGGGACAGCAAGGAAAAAGATAAAAAACACAAAATTATGCAAGGAACATATTTCTTTAAAAACCATTAAAACATCAGAATCCACCCCACCCACCCCATCAGTTAAAAAACTGAATTAAAGGGAAAGTGAAAGAAAGTGATTCCTCCCCGCTTCGCTCTTTCACACACAGTTATCTGAAGAGGAGGGAGGAGGGACGGGAGAACTTTCTCTTTCTCTTTAATCTGGTTTGCGTAGCTGCTGAGTAGATTCCTCTTTATAAATCACTTTGTAAAATCACAGCCTTGGTACATCTGATCTTTTGTTACAACTTCTGTTCCTACTTCCCCTCCGTTCCCTCCTCTTTCAGACAGCGGAGGATTCCTTGAGCAATAATCACGCCTTCTCACTGGCTCAAAAAGACTGAGGAGAAGCCTCTAAAAACGTGTGTGTTTTCATTTGCAAAAAAAGAGGATTATTTGTAAATCCTGCAGCGAGAGTTCTTTTGATTCAATACAGATAATCTGTGTTTAGGGACATTTACAGAAGCTGCAGATTCATCTGATCCTGTGGGGTTTGCCAATTTGAAAATGAATTCAAAGTGCTTTAAAAGTTGAATGGGAACGCACCCCAAAAGAAACAAATTAACACAACTCGGAGTACTGGTTCTGAACTGAAACATCTATGGAAGTTTTACAAATCTGTTTCCTTTTTCAGTGGCTTGGCATGCCATCTGAGCTTAGATCTGCAGGTTTGCATGCCTTTATTTTGCATGGTGTATGAATGTATGCTGATATAAATATGTGGGAAGGATCTTCATTTTGGTTTTGAGCTGTACAGTAATTTACGTCTTCGCTAAAAGGTCCCATTTGAGTTCAGATTTGCTTTTAAGTAAAGAATTGCATACCCAGAGTGTTTGTTGCTTGAGATACACACATACAATGATGAGACGGAGGAAGAAAATTGGGAACGTATTCTGATTATTAAATTTATACTCTGCTTTTTACTTCAGGGACCAAGGACAGATAACAAGTTAATAAGAAGTTTATATCCAAATTGATTGAAGCAAATAAAAGTCTAATACTATAATTACTGCTTGTTTTCTCTCTAGCTCCAGAGTTTTTATACACTGTGGTGGATCACATACCTTTTTCTCGCTGGAAGGAGTTCATACGTCGCCTGGGACTGAAGGAAAATGTAATTGAGAGAATTGATGTAGAACAGCGTGGAAGACGGGAAGCTCAATATGAGATGCTGAAGCAATGGAGGCTGCAAGCGGGTCATAGTGCCACTCTGGAGAGCATCACTACTGTTCTCAACATCATGGAGTTAAATGGCTGCTCTGAGGATATTCAGGATGCCTTGATTAAGTTTCTCTAGAAGCTGTTGTATTGGACTTCTCTGGCGATTTGATCAACTCTTCCCAAAAGTGCTGTATTTTTTGCTCCCCAGTTGCATCCTGTGTAGAAGCACAAAGGTTCAGTGCAATTTACCTTTGCTTTGCATCAAGCCATTCTCTTCCTAGCCGGACGATGAGGCTCCTTCATTTGCAGGAGCCACGTTGAATCACCAAGCTAGCCAATATGTGGCTTTCTGAGATGTGATGGTTGACTGGGGTCCTCACTTGCCACACTTGGCTATTTTCCTGGTCTCCACTCCAAGGAGTGGCAGAACTCACAAATGCATTTTTCATTTCTCAAAGACAACAACAGCAAGATGCATATAAGCCATAACTAAATGAGAGCTTGGATATTTTGGGTTACCTCCAACAGTTGCTTTTCAGTAGGGTACGCTCATCTATCCAGCTGTCCCTTCATTAGTTACTAAGTAATCAAGCAATATGTAAATGTGAAACAGTTATGATCTCTCTTCTTTTTCAAACTAAGATTTTTCCAGAGTTGCACCTTTCTTTCCTTTTTTAAAAAAATAAAAATAAAAATTACAGCCTGAATACGGATAATGTAATACCTGGCCTTTTAAGGCTGCGAAAAGTGCCTCTAAAATTGAGTACTATCAATTTCTGAAACATTATTTGATGTAAATTGTGCAGATACATTCTCTTTGCCTACATTGTGCTTACAGGGCACATCTGGACCGCACACACAGATGTTTATAATAAGTATTTCTTCCCCCTTTTGGGGGGGGGGAGTATTGTCTGGGAAGAGACAAGTATTACTAACACATGGTTTGGCTTGATACCAGATGACATAATTAAGATTTTCTGTAACCAGTATATTTACCTCCACCTCCCACATTGTTTTTTATGTAAATATTATAGGGACATTAATGCAGCTCATATGTGAATCCCAGAAGTTAAGTGGGAAATTTCTCAAGCATCATGCTGCTGACCACAGTTAAGTTTACTTTTGAGTGAACATAGCAATGCACTGTCAATCAACAAATAATCTGAAATCCTAAAAAAGCATAGAAAACCGTATAAGAAAATTTCATGTCTTATGTGATAAAGCACTTTTAGTTCAAGATATGTAACTCCGTTAAGTATATTTTGTGTATATTTTCAACATTTCACTTTTTATAAATGTTTTATAATTGCGAGAAACCATTTGCCTATGGAAAAAAATTCAACAGATAACTGTTCTTTTATATTTTCTTAAATATATTCTTGTTCTTAGTTATCTTATGAGCCTTCATTTCTATATGTAGCTGAACTTGTATAAAACTAAAACCAATATCTAAAAAGAAAGAAAGAAAATAAGGGTGCATCCTCATTTAAGATTTAAAGAGCTTTGAATTGTTTTTGAAAGCTGGCTGTTACCAAACAATAGAAGGAATCCACAGTTTCTGAGGATTAAAGGTCCTGGAACACAGATTATCTATTCTAATAAAAAGATCTCTCACTGTGGGATTTACAAATAATCCTTGTTATTTGTTAAAGGGAACTGTGATGGTTTCAGGGTACAGGCTGCAAACTGCTTTGCTTTCTGTCATTGCAGGCTTCTAGCAAGCTGCAATAGCCAGCCTTTGTGCAAACAGCTTGTTGCAAACCCTGGGTTTTGGGCTGCAAAAAGGGCGGGAAATCCTGTGCGGGCCTGAGTGTCCGGGGATCTGAGTGCTGGAGGGGCTAGAGCAGGAGTTCCCACCAATCAGGGGTGAGGGATAGGAGTTTCTATCAGGAGTTTCCAGCAGCATTTTATTGCAGCAATTTCCCCTAGGAGGTGACAGCCAATCAGGGCCACAGAAAAAAGGTATAAAGGAACACAGATTACAGCAGACTATGTCTTCATGCTGGGAAAAGAGCTGAAAGGAACAGAAGAGCTGAATCCTGAAGGAGCCAGACCAGTAGTTGATCAGGGGTCTTTGTGCTGGGACAAGAGCTGAAGGGAACAGAAGAGAGCTGAACCTGAGGGAGCTGGACCAGTAGCTGACCATTGGTCTTGTGGCTGAGTGATTTCAGAAGGAGACAATCGTGAGGATTGTGGCTCTGAGGGAGACTTCACTAGCAACTGACCAGGCTGGATGATCGGTCAAGCAAGGACGGACTGGGCCTTGTGATCATCTAGAGCCACGTTCTGGTACACTGGCTAGGCTGTGGCAGAGCAAGTCAGAGGGGGAGGAGCGTGGAGAGGTTTGTCTTTTAAAAAGGAACTATTTTCCTTTAGAGAAAGGAGAGCTGATAGGCTGGGAAGCTGGTAACCATAAGAAACTCATAGACTTAAGCCAACAGCTACCTGAACCTTATTTTCTTTCTAGTATTGCTTGTGTATAATAATAAACTTGTTTTAGTTTACTGTTGAAACGCTTGCTACCAGTGTTTTGTGTCCACAATGTAGTATTCACTTGGCCGTTGCACGAACTCAGCATCCTAACAGGGCCAAGCTACTCCTTGAGAGGGCAGGCACTTACAGGATCGCTGGGCATCGTGGCAGGAACTCAAGTGTTTTTTTAAAGAGGTGTGGAAGAATGATTTAGGGGCATTCTTTTCACTTTCCCCTGAGCCAATCATAAGCAGGATTTCCCCTCCATTCCCTGGCTGTTTGCTAATGAGGTCTCACTGCATTGTGCCATTCAGCACCCTATCTTTCCTTTCAGCTGTAGAAGAAAAAATGAAGGAGGGTAGGAGGAATCCTATTGCCTTTTGGCTCCCACCCCAAGCTCAAATTGGCAGCTTCCCCCCTGGGGGTTGCAAAAGTGTGTCTGGTCTTTCAGCTTATCAGATCCAACAATAAGCTGCGATTTCCTCCCCTTTCCTCCCTCTCTCCATTACGTGCTTGGCTGAAAGTGAGCAGCTTACAATGTTACTGGATCAGACAATACATTGTAACGAGGTATTAGAGCATAACTCTGGAAGAGTCTGATTTTACTTAGGGATCGGAAAGACTTTAAAATGCCTGCTAGCAATCAGGACTTTGGAGATTTCTGTCCTGCTGTCCCTCTCCTCCCTCTCTCCCTCCCTCCCTTCCTTATGCATGGTGTAGAAAAGATGGATAGAGAAAATTTCTTTTCTCTATCACACAGTACTAGAACCAGGTCATTGGCTTATGGAATGTGCTGCCGGAAGAGGTGGTGACAGCTACCAGTCTAGATGGCTTTAAGGTAGGGTTAGACAAATTTATGGACAACAGATGTATCAATGGCTACTGGAATGAATCCCTAGGTGCATCTTTCAGACTGGGGGGGGGGAACCGGGGTGCTTCTAAGGCCATTTGCTGGTATTCTAGACCAGGAATAGGTTTGTCCTTGTCTCTGCTTGAGATGCCCATGAGCATTTGGTGGGCCACTGTGTGTGACAGGATGCTGGATTAGATGGGCTGTGGCCTGATCCAGCAGGGCTTCTCTTATGTTCTTATGTATGTTCTTATGTTCCTTCCTTCCTTCCTTCCTTCCTTCCTTCCTTCCTTCCTTCCTCATAGTCTTTTGCCTCCCTCTCTGCTTTCCCAAGGTGATCTGAATCAGGCTTATATAGGGGGCAGGGCTCGGATCCCCCCCGGGTATGACATAAAAGAGGGGGGAGGGGGTTTCTCCCCTGCAAGTCTGCATCACAAGCTGCCAGCGGGAATGAGAAATTTCAGAGGTCTCTGCTGATTTTTTAAAAAAAGGATTAAAACCTTGAGTAAATGGTGCAATGGAAACAAGCCCTAAAGGATTTATTCCCTTCCAGGAAATACTTTCAGGCTGTGATCATACCTTAGATTTAAGGATGGAGGCCATCTTCGGAGACCAGTCACCAAAGCGCACTTTCATTTTTTCTGAGGACATTCATTTTGGAATGGGACTATCCAGAATGTGAATAATCCCAGCACCGAGTCCATTTCAGTCAGAAATGGACACCGCTAGGCAAACAGCTGCCAGGACCTCAATATCTTTGCTGTCACCACTACCCCTGCTGCCCCCCGGTACCGCTGCTGACACTCCTCTGCTGCTGTGGATAGCTTATCTGACTTCTTCCACCTGTAACCAGGAAATGGCCTGACTTCCATGTCCATCGCTGAGATGGACTAAACTTTAAAGTGTGACCAGAGCCTCAGAAAGGCAAAACATTTTGCTGAGATTCTTTTCAATAATGTAAGCTGTTGCCTTCAGTTAACCACACTCCCATCTTCTAAGGAGGTTAATTTAATACTCCTTAGCAGATTGGAGGCTGGCCCACAAAAAGTCTGTTCGAAGAGTGGTCTATAAAATAAAGAGATTTATTTCCAAATCAAAAGCTGTGTTCAAACACAACCAAAGGGGCACCTCAGAGAGACAGTGTGCATCCTTCGTGTTCCCAGGCCTTCTCTAACCCTCCTTTTCTAGCACAGGATGTTCATGGGGAGCAAATGGCAGAATGGTATAGAGGAGAAGGTGCACCTGAGCAAGCAAAGGTTTGTCCTTGGGTGTTTTTCCACTTAGCACTAAAGGACCCCCCATTAAGGATCCTTAATGGGTCCTCTAGTGCTAAGCGAAAAAACACCCCTTGTCTCTGCTTGAGACGCCCATGGGGAGTTGGTGAGCAACTTTGTGCGAGGGGATGCTGGACTAGATGGGCTGTGGCCTGATCCAGCAGGGCTCCTCTTAGGTTCTTAGGTTCTAAGAGTTGTAGCCCCCCCCCCCTCCAATAGAGAATCCGCTCCAGCTGCCTACGACTTTAAGAGACTCGCCCAGCCTCTCTTATGAGGAAGTGAGGAAAGGCTTATGGTTGACGCGTTTCCTGCCCGTTTGAAATCCCCGGCGGGAAATGGCGGTGAGTGGTCGGCAGAAGCCAAGCCGGGTGTGTGATGGCGGCGGCGGCGGCTCCTCCTCCTCCTCCTCGTCCCCCAGGTCCCCCGTGCTCAGCCCTCCTCCCGGCCTGCAGCAGTCCCTCCGGTCGAGTCTCCGCTATTCAGGTGAGGCCCGGACGGGCGGCGAGGCAGTCGGTCGCTGTCAGCCCAGCATCTGACGGGTCGCTCGCCGCTCGTACGGGATGCTCCTTCGCTCCTCCGAGCTTTTCACCGTGCGTTTCACAGACAACTGCGACAGATCGACTTTATTTATTTGCATTTTTATCCCGCCCTATACCCAAGGGTCTCGGGGGAGGGGGAGGGATGCTACAACTTATAAAATGAAAACGTAAAAACCAATAACATTAAACATAATTAAAACCATGGCAGTGTCTGAATGTGGGGAGGCAAAGGCTGGTTGTTCTCTTTTGAAAGTCCCCATATGAATACACTTAAATGAAATATAGCTGCAAATTACCCAGTTTATTATATTTATTTATTATTTATATTTCTATCCTGCCCTATACGCGAAGGTCTCTGGGTGGGTAACAACTTTAAAATCCACCATATCAAATAACAGTATATAACAGAACAATAAAAACCAGTTGTTATAACACCGTGAACTTAACAAACAGGACAGAAGTAACTGAAACTGCATCGTTTTAGATTTAGGAAGGGAGATGGATCTTTTTAAAAATATATATTTATATGTGTTTTAGAAATTAGCTACACATTCTCAGTTTACATCTACATTCATAATTACATATTCCAGGCATATTTCCATTTTTCATTTTCCCTAACCCCCCCCTTCTTTAAACCTCCCACCCAATACAGATCTTATAATTCAGTTATTAAGGCTATTTGGTCTAGTGGTTAAGGAGCTGGACTCTTATCTGGGAATACCAGGTTTGAGTCCACTGTCCTGCATATAGCCAGCTGGGTGCCCTTGGGCTAGTCACAGCTCTCTTTCTGAGCTCTCACAGCCCTACCTACCTCACAAGGTATCTGTGGAGGAGAGAATAGAATGCTTTGTCAGCCACTCGGAGTCCTCTTAAATGGGTGAGAAAAGCAGGGTAAAAAAGCCAACTCTTCTTCACTCAATGCATTTGTCACTCCTGGTCTCTTAACGAAACTGAATAAGTCTTTCCACTTCTCTTCAATTGATACTCTACTCTATACTCCCATATAAATCATCTGCTAATGGTTATAAAAATCAAATTAAAAATGGTAAACAATATAATTATGCCATATCTCAACTTTACATTTTCCCACATCCGCCCATGCTCTTGCTATTGTTGAGATGGTAGCCATCAGCAATTGATTTAACATATATTTCTGATCCACTCTTACATTTTGTCCTCTGTAATTTTGCAATAGGCATAGCCCAGGATAACATCCAAAATTTATACCCATGATTGCTTGGATTTCAGTAATAATAGTTCTCCAAAACTATTATTTTGGGACATAAGGATCTTCACTTGTCATGTGAAAGATCAGGCCCCAGATGGCCAAGTAGACTCTAGTGCATGTGGTTTGTTCTGTGACTTATCCTTAAAGTACAGTATTGCTAGATTCTCTTCCGTGCCTGTGAGCCAGGTAGCTTTCTAGGTCTCCACCTCAGTGGAAAAGCTGCTGCCTGTTGATGTTTCTGTACAGGGCAACGTCGGCAAGTGGATGTTCCAGATGATCAAGCTGACAAACTGCTGTTAGCAAACTGGGGGCTTCCCAGAGCAGTCCTAGAGAAATACCATGGTGTGGGAGTAATTCGTATGTTCCAGTGGCAAGCAGAATGTCTCATGGTTGGACAAGTCCTAGAGGGAAAAAACCTGGTTTACTCAGGTATGCGGTAAATGACATTCTCCAGTTAAGTTTTCATTTGTTATAATTTGTTGAGGTGCCATTCTGACAGAGAGGTTAACCAGAGTTTAGAAAAAAAACAGCAGCTCCTAATATGTACTTGAGAATGTTTCTTATTTTGCCTTAAATATGCAGAGTTCGTTTTCTTAGTTCACATCTGATTGTAATAAATACTAGCACCCTATTTTAAAAGATACTTACTACTGGTATTATTCCTTTCTCTTTGAGGCTTTTGGTATAATACAAGAGCATATGTGCAAAGATTCTTACAACATGTCTTTATTATCACCTTCCAGAATCCATTATTGTTTGCTGATAGTAAAGAATAATAATTCATAAGATCATAGAGTTGGAAGGAAACTCTAAGTTTCCTATCCTATGACCCTGACTGTGATCTCTTATGGTCAGGATGTTTTTTCTAAGGTATATCCTGTATCTCCTTCCTTAAAGTTTCATCCCATTGGTTTGGTCATCTAGGGCAAGTGAGAATAACTCCAATCCCTTTCTAGTATGATAGCCCTTCAGAAATCTGAAGATAGCTATTACATCCCTTAGTGTTTTTTTCTGCAGGCTAAGCATAGGTCCTGAGTCCTTATTAAAGCTTTAATAACTAGTGCAAAGATGGTCATAGCTCAACACTGGAAAGAACCTCCACAGTTTTCAGAAGAGCAGTGGTTAAACAGGGTTTAGATCAACAGTTTAAATGATAGCATAACTGCTCAACAAAATATAAAGTTAGATGCCTCAGAACGGGTATGGTTCCAATCCAAGTGGTCTCCCTTTCTAGAATCAGCTAGAAACAATTCCTGTCATCATAGCCTTTCCCTGACAATGCAAATTTTTCTTAAATGTAGACTTTCATCCTCAAACCTGGCGCACCTACTTGATACAAGTTAGACTTGCAAAATCAAATGATTCATAAAGCTAGTTGTTCCTTGTTTTGTAAGTTAAAACTGTTTGTAAATGAAGTGTATCCATCAATTTATCCTTTTGACAATGTATCATGGTTAACGTATGTTCTTTGCCTATGTGTTTTCTAAAAGTTTATTCTGTATTACCATGTATTACTGCTGAAGTCTTAAACAAAGTTACAGTTTAAATGTAAAAACACCCAAAAACATAAGTTCTGAGGCCTACTAGTGGTTTTAATAACCTGTGTAACCTGGACAAGAAGTCTAGACTTAGACATTTGTTACCCAGTGATTTGCAAAGTTCTGATCTGGAAATTTACCACCAGCTATGGAATTACATTTGTAAGTGAGTTCTTTTTCCTGACTTTCAGCTCCTACCAGTGCTGGGAAAACACTTGTTGCTGAACTGCTGATTCTGAAGAGAGTGCTAGAAACTCGCAAAAAAGCTTTGTTCATTTTACCTTTTATTTCTGTGGCAAAAGAAAAGAAATACTATCTGCAAGTGAGTAAGGTATTTTTTGATTTAATAGAAAAGAACCTATCCCAGAATCACGCTGTCAGACTTGCGTCTTGTTTAAAAACAAAAATGAGAAAGAAATTTGTTTAAAAACAGAATCTTACCAACCTGTGTCAAGGCCTTTTCTGCACTGAGCCTTATACTGGATTGTATCCTGGAATAGGGAATTGGTATCTTCATACTTGTACAGACTACAACAGGCCCTACCCAGGTCCTATTGTTAGAAATAGTGGGTAAATTACCCCAATAGTAAAGTGAACAGACTTGGTGGAGTAGAGAAAGTTTTATTTTATACATTCTTGCAAGGATGGGTGCCCTAAACAAAAGACACACCTCAGTAACTAAAACAGACAGCTTTTATTCCTACCCACAACTGGAATTCCCTTCCCTTTTCCTCTCATTGGCTGAGATACTCTGGGTGTGCAATCTTTTCATGTTGCCTAAACATGTCAATTCCTTAATACTGTATATTGTCCCCACCAGTTCATATATTGTATGTGCATTAATCTAGAAGATATGCCTCCCCTGGGAGTGAAAGCACTTATTCATGAACTTAATTTAGGGACAAAAGAGAAACTAAAATCTAACTTCAACCTTGGAGAAAGTACAGTCTATCATTTGGACAGCCTGCTCCCTTCTATAGCTAGCAGGAGTCTATCGTTACTATATTTGGATTGTGATAAGAAGAAGATACAAGCCTAAGAACAATCAACCATTAATGAGCAAACTTATTAGAGAATCCTATGAGCAAACCTATTTATCCATTCTTCTTCAAAGCATGGCCTTGCATTTACCTTTAATTTATTATGTTTATACTGTAGAAACAACATATTCCTTTTCTCATACTACCATGGTCTATATTGGCATGCGGATGGCAGGTGCCTATAATGCAGAAATGACTTGGCAGCATTGATCATGGCCTATATGTTGAAATGTTTACGTCAAATATACTGATGTTTTGAGTTTTAATTGAGAGTGTAGAAATACACATTTCATCAGCATTATATCATATTGCCATTTTAAAGCGAACCACTTGCTTTTTTTGATTTGTCCTTTACTTTTATCTCTTAAATTTCAATTGTTTATTTTAACTTGTTCTGTAGTGTTTGGATGAATGAGGTTGTGGTAATATTTTTATAATGATGATGATGATACATGACTGCATTATAGTGAAATGTACATATAATATACATTAAATTTATGTAATGGGTATTTATATTATATATTTAGGCTATGTTCCAAGATGTAGGTGTGAAAGTGGAAAGTTATATAGGCAGCCTTTCCCCTGCTGTCCGTTTTTCTGCCCTGGATATTGCTGTCTGTACTATTGAAAGAGCCAATGGTCTAATCAATAGACTCATAGAAGAAAAATCACTGGACTTGCTGGGTAAGCACTGAGTACCCTTGTCAATAGCTATGAATAATGCAATAAAATAAAATAAAAATACAATAGTTATAATTTCCATAGCAAGTAATATGGTCTGTATATTCTTCTTTCTGATTTCTATTTCTTGCGGACTCATGGCAGTGATCTCCTCTTTATTGCAATGTAAGACTGTGTAAGAAGTTACTTTTTAATTTGGACCACAATACTTCTGGATCAGAGGTCCAGACCCAGTCCGGCTAGGCTTCCTACCACTGGGAATGCCACATGGACAGTTTAGGTGTGCATACAACTATACAGATTATTTATAGACATGCACACAATCCTGTATCTTACCTTTCGTTTATTGATATATAACTTTTGGGATATTTACTGGAGATGATTGCTCGTCTCAGTTGCTACTAAAATCATTAAAGACATTTTACAATATCATGAAGACAACACACTCTTATCTTGAGATGAATACCAGAATATAACCAAGCAAAAACAGACCCCAGATCCTCTCTAGCGGCTAAACCAGCCACGCTTGAAGTGCTCAACAAACTCTAAAACTCAGAAGACCCACTCCAGAAACCTGCCAGAGCACCCAGCAGATATTTCTTCAAATTCCTCTGCCAAATTTCTTCCTTCACTTGGGTAATCACTCAACCCGATCTTGCTTGTCCCAGATGAGTAATGTGGCTCCTCTGCTAGCTGTCCTTTCCATCGTTTCTTCACTTCCGAGACAACAGATGAATCCCAACGAAAACCTTCCTCAGCACACTTTGCATGTCATCTCCTTCTTTTGCTCAGACACATCCTTGCTTTTCACTTTGCGCATGTTTCACTTCAGGACCGGCTAACATGTGCATAATCCATTATGTTTAGTGAAATCAATTGCATGTAGATAGAACTGCAGCTTTAACACTGTCTGATATTTTGAGTAGAACTGTAGTTAGGTCAGAAAACTCCTTTAGCCAGAACAAAATACTGAATCCAATAAGATCATTTAAGAGCTGGATAGTTCTTAGATTACAGAAGGAAGTTCAGATGTACAAAATTGGTTCCATGATTAACTTTAGTTCCGATATTAAACATGGTATCCCGTTGGATAAAAGAAGATTTAATGGCAAATGTTGCAGGCATTGATGTCCTTCCTGCCATATTGGGTTTCTGGTTAATAAGAATTCACAACTAGGAGCCAAAATGTCAGAGGCAGTGGAGAAGTGGAAGGATGAAATTATTTCTATTGCCAGTGGACAGAACAAATTGTAACAGGGTGCTAAATATAATTCTACTCTCATTGTGTCTGCATCCAACCATTTACAGTATATGGGGTCACATTTGTTCAAGCAAATGGCTCAGCTAATGTGGGAATTAATTTTACAGTAAATGCCTTACAAAATTAATTACAAGAGATTAATTATAATCAGTTGGATGAGTAGTCTAGTGAACTTCCTGCCTTACAGAATTTCTTTAGTATGTTCTACATGAGCCTAGAATTTTCCAGGAATGGCAAAACAAAAGTTTAAAAAATAATGATGGATAAAATAGAATCCATATTCCTTTCTCCCTGTTTCTCTTTACTAGGGATCCTAGTTGTGGATGAGTTGCACATGCTGGGAGATCCTCACAGAGGGTATCTCTTAGAACTTCTCCTGACAAAAATTTGTTTTTTGACTGAAAAGATGAAGAGCAAGTGAGTAAAACTGTAGTCTGATAAGATTTTTGAAAAGCGTATAAACTCAAAGTGTGTTCAGAACTGCATAGGTGTCTCTCTTTAACGTGAAAGAACAAATTTAAGAAGTTTGGCAATAAGAGTCTGGCATGTTGGCTTTCTGAGCAATTCTTCCATAATTCGTTGGTATTTTGTCTTTCCTTTCCTTCACAACTGATAATCTTGCAGCTGAAAATAGAAAATCAATTATTCTTATCAGGTGTTCTGAAACTAATGTTTCTCAGAATAGTCTGCTATTATTTGTTTAGTAATATCAGTGTTCCTGATCAAATGAGTTCAGTTTTAGAATCTGTCCAAAATATACTCAAATTAGAAGCAGATATTGCATGATACCTATATTGAAGAATATATACTTTTTAAGATATAGTAGGATAAAATACAATTAAGTTTATAATCATTTTCTCAATATTTGATAAGATATTTTTATTGGTTTATTGTGTAGACCAGTCCATTATTATTGACGTATTGCATCCTTAAGATCTATTCTCATTAATGTTCAAAATTAAATAAAATGTTCCATATCTTGAACTATATATTAATTCTCTAGACAAATATGCTTCTCTTAGCCTACGTACATAGAAATATATGTATATTAAAGGAGTAGTAGTATCACATGTATTCTCCATGATGTACATTCACCCCTTTCTGTTTCAGATCACAATTTAAGATATAATGCTATCTTATAAAAGATCCTGAGGTTGGGGTCTGTGAAAGTTTGCCCCATTTCCAAAATGATGCAAATCAGCTAGGTTTTGTTTGTCGAAGAAGACAAGCTAAACACCTTACCTAGTTTAAGGCGTCTGTCATTATCAATCCTTGCTCCCTCCCTCCTTCCCTGTTCATCCAAGGCCCCCAGTTTAGCCCAGGTTCTTCAGGTGGTTGAGTCTCCTCCCCTCATTGCTGCCAAAACATCTCTGTGAGGATATTTATCATACTCTCCCTCCATTTGTTTAAATCATGAGCTACTGGCTGGTAGATGTTTTCTGACTCTATTGAAGCCTTTCCAGTGCTGTCTGTTTGGTAATCCCTTAAAATAAAAATCATTTGGAAAATTCATCTCTCTTTCCCTGCTTTTGCCAACTTTCCAGAAGTGGAAGAGAGTGGTCTCTTCCCCTTCCTAGCAGTTTCTGATTCCAAGGCATCCGGGTCTGTGCTCCGGTGCTCTTGGCCACCCAACAAGAACTCCCTCCAGGGCCTGGGGATTGTAAAGTGTTTCACTTTCCATCCTGGTACAAATCAGGCATCTGGTCTTTGTCTCTATTGCCTTCTCTTGTCTTCCGTTTGGCTCTTGAGGCTTTGATAGCAAAAAGCATCCATTCTCTGCAAAAGACTTACAATCCTGGACTCTGCACCATATAGGGATCCTTCTGCTTTCCTTTACAACTTTGCAAAGACTTAAAAGAAGAGAAGCTTTCAAGGGAGAGAAACTGCTCCTATATCCCACTTGTTTGTTACTTTTGCTAGCCAGAACAGAGAAAGGGGAGAAAGACTAATTGGGGTTGTGGCATCAACTGGGATCCAGATCCAAGTCAGAGAATACTTTTGGGAATTGGGAAAGGGGGCATCACAGGCATCAGATTAGATTAGTTGTTAAATTTTTAAAGTTTTTTAAATGTATATTCTGTTTTAATCTGTTGTTGAAGGTTGTAACCCGCCCAGAGACCTTCGGGTATGGGGCGGGATATAAATGTAAATAATAAAATAAATAAAAAAATTACACCACTTTTAGACACCCCTGTTACAAGCTATTTTCTGGAAAACCTTAGCAGCTCAGTTTAAAGAGCTTTAACTGCCTTGCTACAAGTTAACTTCCCCTGAAGTCCATAAAGGACACTTAGGCATGTTACCATATTAAGGCTTGCTACTTTGGCTGCTTGCTACAATCTGATGGACAGTATAATGAGTTCTGATCTCTTTTCCTGTATTATTGCCTGCTTGCCATTTCAGAGTCTTTTACTAGCTATTTGCAATTTTTCTTTGCAGTTTAATAAAAATGGTTAAATTTATGTTCTAAAAGTGTTCAGAACTCCTTCTTTGACTCCACCTCAGTTAATTACATTCTGTTATTTTTCAAGGGCAGTTCATAAAACTTACTGCATACACCTTAAAGTATCATTCGGAATAACTGGAACACATTTCTCCAAAAACAAGTTCATTCCATAATGGGGTAAAGTTTGGCTACACTAGCCAAACTGGTAATAGGGAGTGAAGTGTGAGAAACATAAAAAGGCTGCAGATGTGATGCTGAACACAATGAAGCAGCACAAATGCATGATGGGAGAAGGAAGGAAAGGGCAGATTAAGCCAAAGTTCTTTTTAGCACTTGGTTTCTGCTTAAGAACTCTCACAGGACACAAAACCACAAGTTTGCTCACATGGTTTATTCTTCCTATACAAGCAGGATCTATGATAGAATATGACAATTGATAAATTCTATGAAATCCACTGAACATCGCCATGAGTTGTGGCAGAAAGTCCTATAAATTAAGCATACAGTGGGATAGTATTTAGAATTCAAGTGTGATCTTTTTTCTTTCAGACAATCAAACAATGTTGGGACTGTCTCACATGGGATACAAATTGTTGGCATGAGTGCCACCCTCCCTAACCTAGGGCTTCTGGCCTCCTGGCTGAGTGCAGAGCTGTACCACACAGACTTCCGCCCAGTGCCTCTAGTAGAGCAGGTGAAAATCGGCAACAAAATTTATGATGCCTCAGTTAAAGTTGTGAGAGAAATCCAACCACTAGTGCATATCAAGGTAACCAAATATAACGAATAATTAGATGATTTCACAAATACTGCTTAGTTGGTTAGTTAGCAGTCTGTTTTATATCATCTCAGCAAACCTCCTTGCTTCATTTACAGTTTAACCAATTTGTATTTATTAGTCCAAAGTGCATGAATTAATTGCAAAGGTATTCAAAAAGGCTTTTATTTTTGTTGTACCATTTATGTTGACATAAGAGAAGCCTTGCTGGATCAGGCCACAGCCCATCTAGTCCAGCATCCTGTCGCACACAGTGGCCCACCAAATGCTCACGGGCATCTCAAGCAGAGACAAGGACAAACCTTCTCCTGCTCTCGAGTCCCAGCAGATGGCCTTTGAAGCACCGCAGTTCCTCCCCCCCCCCCCCCCCAGCCTGGAAGATGCATCTAGGCATTCGTTCTAGTAGCCATTGATACATCCGTCAGATTTCAAGCCTGAATGTATGACTTGGATAGGTTTTAGGCCATTTATGTTTCTGATCTGCTAGATGCATCCAAATATTTTCTAGCTTTCAAGCAAGACATTTTTTCAGCATTACTGTAACTATGTGAGTAGAAGGGTAGAGTTAGAAGGGACCAGATAGGTCATTGAGCTCAATCCTTTGCCCCAGGGAGCAGCAAATTAAACAGTCTTGTTTGAATAGATCTCATGAAGAAGACGTGATTCCTCAATTTAATTACATCTACTGTCAGATATTTTCCCCTTTCAGTCGATGTAGATCTTGCTTTCTTGTAGCTTAAATCCATTATTCTATGGCCTTTATTGTGGAATGATAAAGAATTGGCCATAATCCTCTTTTGTGTGATATCTATAGATTAAAATCTTATCCTTTCTCAATCTTCTCTTCCTTTTAAAGCAAAACATAAACAGTTTACCATCTTCCCATTTCTCTTCATGGTACTTGCCTTATGGTTGCCAGATTACCTTTATTTTGCTGCTTTGTGCTGTTCTAGGTCCTCATCTCAAAAAAAATCTTTGTGTCCTTGAGTACTTGCTGTTCTCAAGATTTGTATGGACTAATTCTTAATAGTTTGTTTTAGAATCTTCTTGTGTATTGACATCATACCTGACTGGCTTTTAGTATTGCAGATTCTTCTATATGCATATTTTGAAAACAGGAATATTTGCTGCCCTTCATCTGACACTTTAGGACTCCTTTTAATTTACAGAATAGCATCTGAAATTTGATTTAAAACTGATTTATTTTATTTTATTATTTAGGGTGATGAAGACCATGTGGTAACTCTGTGTTATGAGACAATTCAGGACAGCCATTCAGTCCTTGTTTTCTGCCCGTCTAAGAACTGGTGTGAGCAGCTAGCAGTTATCATTGCCAGGGAATTCTACAATCTGCAGCATAAATGTAAGTCAGGAGGAGTAGAAGAATGAAATGCTCTTACGGACAATACACAAAATTAGAATACTCTTCTTTCCTATTTAAAGGCCCTCAGGAGATGCCGACTCTGTCACCTGTTGCCCTAGACACAGAGGGGATAGATGAGTTGATGGGCCAGCTGAAGCGTTGTCCATCCGGTTTGGATTCCATACTTCAGAAGACTATAAAATGGGGTGTAGCCTTTCACCATGCTGGTAATCTGTTCTGAACTCTTATCTCCTCCTAGTCATTCACAGGCTAGTTGTTGATATGTGGTGTGACTCTTAGGACAATAAATACATCTATGACCTTTAGTGGTATAGCTAAAAAATTAATTTAGTCTTAATATTCTACTGATGTAATTGAACTATTATTTCAATCATTCTGTCTTTGTTCTAGTAACACCATAATATTGATGACTGATTAATGGCAAGAATATTTTTTTTAATCCAGTGCCCAGGAGAAGCAGAGATGAAAAGGATTTACAAATACATTATTTTAACTGTGCTATAAAAACAGTGTTTGAATAAGCTACTTTAATTATGTTTTAACTGTATTTATTCATGATTGTTAAAACTAATTTTGATTGCATTTAATAAGCTTGTCTAAGGAGTTTGGATGAACTGGGATTTGAACCCAATTCTACCTTATCTTTGTACTGTGATCAAATTATCTAACTTTCTCTGCCATTATTACTTGCTACATTAAGGTTTAATAGTGTGTATTAATCTCAATTCCATCTCAGGTCTTACATTTGATGAACGAGACATAATTGAAGGAGCTTTTCGACAAGGGGTTCTTCGGGTCCTGGTGGCAACTTCTACACTTTCTTCTGGGGTGAATCTGCCTGCACGCCGGGTAATCATTCGAACTCCTTTATTTGGTGGCAGATCACTGGATATCTTGGCATACAAGCAAATGGCTGGAAGAGCTGGAAGGAAGGGAGTAGACACCATAGGTAAGGGAAACAGGAGACCTCTATCTCTGTTTTGCTTATCCAATCCATGCCTCCATGTAGCTGTGAAGCTTGTGCTAGCTTTGTAGCTCCCTCTCCATGAAAATGCATGTACCTTGATGTATAAAACTCTTAACATGGAGGGTGGCTGGTCTATTCTTCATTGTCATCACATAGCACAATGTTACCATGTGGCAGTGCACTCTTTTTGTATGTTCAGCTCATTATTTAATTGACCAGATAAGCCTATAATCTAAGTTGTTGGACTGTTTTTCAATAAGTGATGAGTTTAGGAGCTATTCATAGCAATCAGAACAAGATTAATTCAAGAGCCACACAAAATGCGTGTCTCTCACTACTCTAATGCTATATCCACAGTGGTTTTGTGATTACCTGTTTGAACCACCAATTGATCCAATATCTTGTACCCTTCATATATTGTTGGGAATGACTCATTTTTGAGTTATACGTTCTGGGTACTTTACAAGACTGCTTTGATTAACTGTGAAAGTGTTACTGTGCATTTTAATGAAATTTAATTAATACTCCTGCTTTTATGAATTCTCTTTTACTTGAAAATGGTGTGTGTTGATAGGTGAGAGCATTTTGGTGTGCAAGACCTCTGAGAAATCAAAAGGAATTGCTTTGATCCAGGGTTCTCTCCGGCCAGTGCGGAGTTGTTTGTTCAGCTGTGAAGGAGAAGGCATTACTTCGAGTATGATCCGGGCAATCCTTGAGGTATGTCACGGGCAAGCTAAATAGGAGAAAGTTTTACTCATTACCATCACCACTGCTACCACAAGCGTGATGAATTTTATTATTCTAAATATTATTTGATGACTGTCTAGAATTTATACATCAAAGCATCATTTTCTGAAGACTTGTCTATGGGTGACAGAATGTCAACAGAGATGTGTCTGTGTGCTTTCCTGGCCTGTTTTGTTCTCATAAGAGGAAAATGGTTTGGTGTTTTTTTTTTAATCAATACTCCATCAATTCAGCCCTTGTTTCTTTCAGAAAAAAGCAATTTACTATCACAAAACCCATTAGCAACACTTTCCACTGTTTCTACTGCAAAGGTGGCAAAATGTTCTGACTCTGAACTTGGAATTTCTTTTTAACAGACATAACTGAATATCTATTGCTAGAACTTTCTTCCATGTATCTTTTCTAACCTTCTCTTAAAACCAGTGATATTTTTTTAATTTTTGCTTTGTTTTGCTTTGCACTCTTTACAATATATAATCAATTATACATAAACAGCAAATGCAAGATTTATTTCCCCTGAACCCCCATCCCAGGTAATGTTGACTATTCACTTTTGTCATCCTCTATCACCTATTTGTCCTCCCTGTTGACTTAGGAATGAAGTGTTATTTGCTAGTGATTTTACTCTCCGTACCTTTTATGGCCAAGACTTATGGGGTGATTTGTCTGTCAGAGACACATTCTGCAATGTCGACATGATATCTTATTCTGGTGACCAGATTTTTTTTTAATTCCCCTTCCCCTGTCATTACCTTTTAACTATAGTTTCACATTTTCACGTAACATTACTTTCCAGATTATTCCATACCACGCTGTTCTTATAATACTCTCCAGGAACTTCCATTGCTGAGAAATTAGTATTTGTGGGTGTAGTAAATAATGTAGTAGTAGTTTATTTTCTGAGCTTATATTTGTTAATATAAAAATAGGTAATAAAATTATTTCTGGTTTACATGGTATTGGTGTTGGTAACTTTTTTTGGTATTTCTTGATGTATTTTTTGCCAAAACCTTTCCCCCTTTGCTCATTCCCAACACAGGCAAAAATAGGTTGGCTTCTCTTTGTGTTATCGAACTGACGATCCTTTATTTTTTAAATTTGAAAAAAATAAGTTCATTGTTTTGATAATTTCCGCATTTGCAGTTAAAGCTTGAAATAGCTGGTAACCATTATTATGTTATTTGAATTTTGAGATACTCTTTGTATGGAAATGTGTATACCTAAGCTATCGTACAAGGATATTTTTGTAAACAGGGATGTCTTTGTGACATTGAGAATGTGCCTATTGTTCAATACTGCCTTCACCGTCTAAATTGAACTCCACTGAGATTAGCAAATATGTTGATTAAATGTCATTTTAACAGATCATAGTTAATGGAGTAGCTACGTCTCCAGAAGACATCCAGAATTATGCTTCTTGTACACTTCTTGGTGCTAGTTTGAAAGACTGCAAGGACAGTGGGACAGAGCAGGAGAGATTTTGTCGTCGTTCCATTGATAGTTGTGTGGGATGGCTGCTTGAGAATGAATTTATCCTAATTTCAAAGTCTGATGAAGGCAAAGGTAAATGCTTACAGAACTTTCCAACTTTTATTTTTATTTTTTTAAATATTACAATCTATAAGTACATGTAAATTATTAAAGGACAACCAAATATCTAAATACAAGTATCTTATCATTCCTTCCACATACCACATTTCCCCATTTTTTCAGTGCTATACTGAATACCTTTTGATCCATTACGTACCATCTTTTCTCTCTCATTACATCAAAAATTAATATTTCAGCCACATCAGTACTATTTTCAATTGATCTGTTTGGTCTTGTGATTAGAGTATTGGACTCTTATGTGGTAGTGTCTTGGTTCAATTCCACACTCCTCCACGAAGCCAATTGAGTGGCCTTGGGCTAGGCTGAGTGACTTTGGGCTAGTTTCTGAGCTCTCACAACCCACCTACCTCACTGGGTCCCTGTTGTGGGGAGAAGAACAGAAGGTTTGTCAGCTGCTTTGAGTCCCATTAAATGGTTGAGAAAATGGGATATAAAAGCCAACTCTTACTCCTACTCCTACTCCTACTATTACTATACTACTACTACTGCTTCTTCAACTACTAACTGTTCCTGGCCTAAGAAATAGTGCAGGATAAAAATTGGCAGAAGGGCTGCCAACAGGCCCTGAATCATAGAACCCTGATTTAAAAGAAGGACTATCCAATATATTTTTCAATATAATGGTTGTGGCACAATTAAAAAGAGGGGCTATCAGAACTCTCTTTGATATATAATTCTTGATGGTTAAAAAGGAAAGGCAGGGCAGTGGTTGCTTTAATGAGACTTCAGTAGTCCATTTGTTCTCATCTGTAATGATCAATGCCTCGTTCTTCTCTCCACAGAAGTCTATTGTCCAACGCATCTTGGTTCTGCTACCTTGTTTTCCTCCTTTTCACCAACAGCAGTGCTGGAAATTTTTGCTGATCTCCAAAGAGCAATGAAGAGTTTTGTTCTGGATAATGATCTGCACAGTCTTTATTTGGTAGGGTTTTTTTGTTTCATTGTTGTAATCCACTTGAATTATATCCTCCGAGAGTCTAGAGAAGCTGAAGGCCTTTGTGACTTATTACTTATCTCTCCAAATGCAAATACAATGGACGGGGATGTGCACAGATATTCATAACATTAGAGATTCGTATGAATTTGGATGACTTTGAACACTCCTAAACCAATCAAATGTTGAGACATTCAAAAATAGGCAATCATATTCAGACGAATGCTTTAGAACAGTGATGGCCAACCTATGACACGCGTGTCACAGGTGACACGCCAAGCCCTTTTGGGTGACACACCCTGGCACCTGGGCATGTAGTGCTTGCTTGTTCTTGAAGTGTATGGAATACCAACTTTCAATTGAAGATTTAGCAAACGAAATTCAGCAACAAAAGTCACTAATGTAAAGAACTATTTGTTTATGCTTTTAATAAAATACATATATCAAAAATATAACTTTTTTTACTAGAGCTGCAAATATCACAAAATAATGGATATTTCTAGATGTGAAACAGCACCTGAGTTAAGCTAGGTTTTCTTGTGAATTTTGACACACCGAGCTCAAAAGGTTCGCCATCACTGCTTTAGAACATTCGAACTTTCCCGGGGAGGTGGGAAAGTGGCCGTGCCAGTCACGTCTGCAGAGGATCAGAGTAGATTCAAAGTGGATTGAGAAGCGGATTCAAAGTGGATTTAGGGCGGATTTCATGCTTTCAGAGTGGAAACAATGGGATACATATCAGATTCATGTCGAGCGTTTGTATCAAATTCGTACAGACATTCGTATCAAATAGAATCCTACCACATTCAAAGGGAGCCTATTTGAACGAATATGAATTCTCTTGCATTTGATTCAGTGCAAATCGAATGCAAAAAACCCATTTGTGCGCATCCCTCACAATGGGTTTTTCTCATGCCCTTTCCTGAAGTCAGTATGACCTTTGGCCTCTTAGAGCGGTTCTGAGGCACTGTTTTTCTTGGTTAAATTTTATAATAGTTTATCTTGATAATCCTGTAAAACCAAATACACAGAAAAGCTAGGCAGGCCAGCCCAGACACCTATTCATTGGCTCAGTTTGCTGGCACTAAAAGTAAAATGGATGGAGATTATTTCAGTGCTACTCTTGAATTCATCTTCCTCGTTTCATGCTGTCCAGATCCAGCAGGAATTGCTTGCTAACACTTTGTTTCTGGAAACTGCAGGAACTTTCTTTTTTGTGTGTGAAGTCCCGTTTGCTCTCAATCCAACTGAAACCTGTTTGGGGTGGTGCCAAATCTCCCCAGCAATCCCAGCCATAATTTGGTTTACTACCCTCTTAAAGTAGCTCTCGGATGCTCTTCCACATTGCTATTTTTCTAGACTATTTCCAGTTTAGTGCAAGAATCACGCTTGAGAGAGCAAAACAAATTAACTGGAGGCAATATGTAGTGAGAATCACTATATTTATCCATTAGGGTTGATAATTTGATTTAGAGCTGTACTGGAGTAAATAATTTTGAGCTTGCATCGGTAAACAGACCTTGCTTCATGCACGTGGAGCGATAGCATGTCAGAGAGCACATTTTCACAGAGCACATTGCCAGGCTTTCATGTCCTACATGTGAAATAAGATTCTGCAAGCCTCTCTGTTCTGAACTAGGCCAGCTAATATGCCCGTTGTCCTCAATGTCAATGCCCCCCGATTTGGATTGCGTTCTGTCCTGTATGGATGATGTATGGATCCCCTTTGAATGTGGTAGGATTCTATTTGATATGAATGTATTCATACAAATTGGTACAAACATCCAATACAAACACATACATATCCAGTATGTATCTGATATGAACACATATATATCTGATACATATCTTATATGTATCCTGTAACATATCCACTCACAGTGTCAAATCTGCCCTGAATCCACTTTGAATCTGCTCTCAAACCATGTTGAATTCACTCTGGATCCATTGCAGCTGTGACTGTTTCAACCGCTCTCCCACTTCCCTGTTTCACAAATGTTCCGAAGCTTCGTACGAATGTTCCAAAACATTTGTATTTATAATAATGTCAATGTATGGATGTCATAACATTTGATTTTTATACGAATATTTGAATTCATACAAATAACAAATAACAAATATTCACACACATCCTTTCTGGTAAGGGATACCAGCAAGTGCAGAAAGGCCCAAAGTCTGGGTAACTTACATAGAAAAATATGGAAACCGAAGTTAAAATAAGATGAAATAAAAGATAACAGTAAAGCACTAAGGCCATATTTCCTTGAAAAGCCTCGTGCCTCAGTATATGCAGTCTTGGTGCCAGGATTTAGGTGGAATATGTGAGAACAGGTAACAATATGGCAGGAGTGCTATATAAAACATTTCTAAGGGGCTCGGGGATTTTTTAGAAATAGAATTAATGTAAAGTTGCAGGGAAACTGCAGTACAAAAGCATGTCATGTTTCAGCCATCCTGATACACATAATCCTAGAATAAACAAATCGTATTATACCTACCTTCTAGAACTACTGAAGGAAGTGCTTTAAAACAAGCCATAGGAAAGCAGTCCCAACAGTAAAGGTCATGAGCTGGCGTGTTTTAGGTATCTTGCCATACCTGTGTTCCTGGAGTCTCACCTCCATGCTAACCCACCTGTCCTGTTTTTCCTTAGGAGTAGTCTTGTAAAATTATGCATTGCTCTGTCGTATTCCATCTCTCACTCTTCTGTGCCTGTGAGGAACACCAAGGGGATAAAAAGACTGAACGTTGTGTTTCCATCAATTATTTCTGTTTTTAGAACTTAAATATCTCCAAAACTTTTACAGAATGTTTATAGCTTTCCAGATCAAAATGTCCTATTGTGTAGATGTTTCAGTTCCTTCTCTGAACTCTGATACTCTCTTTTCCTTTGGTCCCTCCTTGCTTGCTTATTCTTCCAATCAGATTGGAGGGTGAGAGTGGCTCTGAAAAATATTCATGAAACTGTTTGTTCTTCAGCCATCTGTTTTTGGCCTAGCTTCCCTTCTTTGGAGCCAAGATTTGCTGTAGGGCAAATATTCAGCATCTACCATTTCTGCAAACAAATCACCCACATTCCCCCAGTATTCATCCGCTGTCATCATTAATGCTGCTGTTTTACACCCATCAAGGACCCATTTGGATGTGAGCCGGATGATCCCATTTCCACCAAGGCACCCATTTGGGACCCGATTGTTTCGACTGCCGCTGGGGAAATCCGGATCAAATGGGTACTTTTCAAATCTGGATTAAAGGGAGCCTGTTTCCACGCTTGTGTGGCAATGGGGTCTAGAGGAGGCTAGGGGGAAGGGGCACCCATTGCGGGTCTACCCATGACAGGTCTGCTTGTCACCCCAGGTGTTTGGAGGGACAGGGGGTGCAATCTCCGAAGTGGCTTCGAAGTAATTTCAAAGTCATTTCAAAGTCACTTCAAAGTCTGTGCAAAATAGCTCTGGAGCATCTTTGAAGTCTGTGCTGATCTTCAGAGTGAACTTTGAAGTGACTCCGAAGTGACTCCAAAGTCACTTCGAAGTTCACTCCGAAGATCAGCACAGACTTCAATAGAGCTGTTTTGCACAGACTTCGAAGTGACTTCGAAGTGACTTTGAAATTACTTCGAAGCCACTTCGGAGATTGCACCCCCTGTCCCTCCAAACACCTGGGGTGACAAGCAGACCTGTCATGGGTAGATCCGGATTTCAAATGGATGCTCCGGTGTTTCCTTGGCAGG
>MTQE01002560.1:7669728-7681984 GCA_014337955.1 Aspidoscelis marmoratus | reverse complement strand
TTAATGGGTACGTAATGGCATTTTTGTACCCATTAATGCGTACGTAATGGGTACTTCTATTGACAGTGGAAAAACATCCATAGTGGAATAAGTAACCAAAGTCTGGATGCAGCCCAAATGGAACAAACAAGATCTTGCTAATGTCTTAAGTAGAAAGTCACAAAAATTCGACCCAGAATTCATAAAAACCCAACCCCAGCATCAAAGAAAAGCAGAAGCAACCAACAGACCCCAGTTTTGCAATTTGGGGGCAAACCTAACTGTTGGCTTTGCTTCGTGTTAGGGATGTGCACGAATATTCAAAATTCGTACAAATTTGGCCAAATTCAGACATTTGTATTTGAACTGAATGTTGGCACATTTGAAAATTGACATTCGAATTTGAATTGAATATTTTGATACATTTGTATGAAGCTTCATATGGGATTCATATGGGATTCACATGCATTCGTATGGGACTGAACACTCATATCAAATCTGAATCCCACTACATTTGAAGGGGATCTATTCAAATGAATACAAATTTTCTTGCATTCGATTCAATATGAATCAAATACAAAAATAAATGTCTGCACATCCCTACCTCATGTAGATCTCTAGCGTTTTCCAGCTATGTGCCACTGATTGGGATGCATCTGTTTCAAGAGCTACTTAATAATCAGTGAGTTTCCTATTTTCTTTACGTACCCTTTGCTGTGCTAACAAGTTCTGGACATCACTATTCCCCCTATCTTTGAATCAAAGTGCAAATCTTTGCAAGGGTGAGAACCCACCTCATGGGCATGCTTGGAGAATGCCTCTGCGCTTGCCATCATTCTTGCTGTCCTTTCATCTAGCTCTCCCAGCTTCTGTCCCCTCTCATCAAGGGCAAGACGCGCACGAGCCAGGTCTCCGATAGCACCACCTGCGGCTCCTTTCACGCCTTCTACGCCACCTGATCCTGGGATATGTTGAGCAAGACTGCGAGATGCTTTCCCTGCTGTAGCCTCGCCAACTAGAAAGGAAACCCATAAAGAGGATCAGAGTATTTTGTATCCGTGATTTCTGAAATGTTCTCACTTTTCTCCAGACAGTTATGCTGCCAGCCACTGATCTACAGCTACTCCACCTCACACCAGATCAGGCTACAGCCCATCTAGTTCATTGTGTTCCAGACAGTGGTCCACCAATTGCTTCTCAGCAATTCTCAAGCAGAAGGCAACGACAAAATCTTTATTTGCTCTCCAGTCCCTGCAGATGCTCTTTAGTGGCATCCTGTCTCTTCAACCTCTTAAACATAGAATTATAATTTTTATTTTCCTTTCTAAATGGCTACCATTTCCCCCTAACTAAGTATGCAGTTTGAGAAAGGGGCAGTCATTCTTCTTCAAAGGTGACTCACGTGTGTCACCAGGAATGTCGATTTCTTTTTATTCCATTCTGTATAGGAATGTCTCTCAATAGAAATGTGATGACAACTTACAAAGCTCTTCCCTGTCCAGTGTTCCACCAGTTCCACCAAACAGTCCCTTGAGAAAACCTCTGTATTGAGCTTCAGGTGTTTCCACAGGTGTAAACAACTCTCCAAGCATGTCCTGGCCAAAACCAAAGTCAAATCAAGCCATATTAGGTTAAGTAAAACACACCAGGAAGGCAGATAATCCAGGAGCAGTACAATTCAGTATAGGATAGGATGACTTCTCTATTACTGACCTCCTGTTTCCAAATTCACAATAGTTCTATTGTGAACTGAGTTCTGAAATACCTAAAGTTGTCCCTTTTCCCTTGTAGACCTGCCTGTCAATTAAGGTCTTCTGGGGAAGCCCTTTAAGCAATACTGTCTTCTAGAGGAGATGCAGGAAATGATAGCTAGAATGATAGATTAGAGTGTGAGACTCTTTCTTGTAGTCACCCAGTTCAATTCTGCACTCCTCCATGAAGCCAGCTAGGTGACCCTGGGCTAGTCACAGCTCTCACAGTCACACTCATCTCACAGGGTGGATGTTGAGGGGAGCAGAACAGAAGGTTTGTCAGTGACTTTGAGTCCCCTTAAAGGTGAGAAAAACGGAGCATAATACCCAACTCTTCTTCTGAGTAGTGGCCTTCACAATGTGGAACAGCCTTGCTGTTAACATTCAGATTCGCTATCTTTTGACATATCATGAAAACTCAGCTGGTCCCCTGGGTTCCTGGGGACTGAGGGGACCTGGTTATTTGTTTTGAATCTGTATTATTTTTAGTTTTTAAGTGTAGTATAAACATCTTTTGAAATAAAATCCAAAGGTTATTTTTTCTTCCTGTATATTGTTATTTGTTGCCATTGAGCCAGCTTCATCTCCTAGTGACTGCTCTTTTGTAAAGTCCTGTAGTTCTCCCAAAAACAATCTAAAAGTCTTTTCAAGTTGTGACTATAAGGCTGCGTCCCCATGCAGGAATTTTAGTCCTGAAATAGTCCCTTTTGTACTATTTTTGGGGACTATTTTTAATCTGGATTGAGTGCCCATTAGTTAATCCAAATATAGACGTCCCCATGCAGCTTTTTAGTCCTGATTTTGGGACTATTTTTAAATGTTGAAAGCAAGGCTTTCAAATCCCCCCTCCCCGCTGTGCAAACCCTGCCTGCAAGAAAAGAAGCAAAAATGGAAGTTTTAAAAATAAATTCTAGCTTCAAATACTTTCTTTCTCACACGCCTCACCCCTTTTGAGATTACTGGCCAAAAGTTCATGCACATCTGCGAGGCAATGTAACCCCTTCACCCAAAGGCCCCTGTGACCTGCTCAGGGACCTTTGGGTGAAGGGGAGATGCAAATGTTGAGTGATGATGATAATGATATGTTTCCAGACTAACCTGAAGATTGTCAAACATCTCCTGGCTGTAGTTCAGTCGCTGGACTTCAGTAGGAGAACTAAGGTACAAAGCTTGTCCTTCATTGGTAAAACAAAAGGTCCGGGCAATCCTCATATCTGGTACAGCCAGGTAACTAACATCTAGCAGTGGGCGGAGGCTGGGCAAGCTGAAAAGGAAAAGAGATATTTTATATGCTGGAATTTAAAAATATAGTGCTGCATACAGTCCATACTGACAGTTTCATTCTTCAAGCTGTGGTAGTGCTGTAATCAAATGTGTACAGATTTGGTTGCAGAGCATAACAGCGTTTGCATTTCAAGAAGCCTGTAATAGTCTGTCAGGATGTAAATCCATCAAATTTATCTGCCCATTAAATTTGATTGCTGCAGCAATCTCAGTTGAAGGTTAAAATTTTCCTTGATGACACACTTAGGTCTTAGATACTACATAAAACCTGAATCTTATCAGCTAATGAACTGTGTAAATTTGCATATTTTTGAAGCACAGGAGAGGGCAAAGCCCTTCCATTCTCAGGCTGCATAAATATACACTCATTAAAAAAAACAGCTCAAAAGAAGCTTAGAGGTAGCATGTGGACATGCATGTTCCCATTCCTCCTCTAAACCACAAAAAGGCCATAGAATGCATTTTGGAAGTGAATTTTCTGGCCTTTCCTATGGATTAAGATGGACTAGCATCCACACACCAAAACCTCTTAAACTACTTTTGACCCCACCCACCCACCCACACCCTTTTCACTGGAGGCAAATGCAGCCTTAGAAAATTCTGTCTTACCAAGCAAACCATTAGATCCTGGCAATTTCTGCCCAGCATGGGCTTCCCTGTGGCACGCTAGCCCAGCTTCATTGGCTGGGAGCGAACATTACTGGCTTCCAAAGTTGCTTCCAGGGGCTTTTTCAGCTGGTTGACCAAGAGTAGTCCACTTCTGGGTCCCCAGCCAAAACAGCACCTGGCCAGGTATAATGGTCCACAGCAGCACTCTGTCTGCACACTGACTGTGCCAAAGTGCGTGCTTTGAGAACTGCTTTGAAAAGATCTACTGGTGGAGCACTCCATAGCTCCATCCTGTGCAGGTGGAGCATACTAGTGCAGTGGTTCTCAACCTGGGGGTCGGGACCCCTTTGGGGGTCGAATTACCCTTTCAGAGGGGTTGCGATGAGTCTCCCGCTGCCCTTCCCTCCCACCTCCCAGCTACTCTGCCCCTGTGCTTGGGGGTCTCCACAACATGAGGAACTCCATTAAGGGGTTGTGGCATTAGGAAGGTTGACAACTGCTGTACTAGTGGGAGGCAAGGCCTTTGCTAGGCCACTCCAGTGTGTGGATGCAGTATCTTAGCCTGCTCCAAGGACCATCCCTTTGACTCTGTTCTGAAAGGGCACCTGAAGCATTACAAGGTATTGCCCCAAAACTCATTTCAGGTTTATATTTGCAACTGTAAGAACTGGGGTGAGGGAATCCTCTCCCCTATACTGAAAGAATCCCAAAAATTAACTGTGGCTTTAAAGAGGTAAATCTTGAAAAGCCCAGTGGCAGTATACTTGACCTCATGTAGTAACACCAAAAACCTACACAAGTACTCATTGGTCCAAAATGAACTAGACCTGTTCATGTCCTATGAGGCAGGTGGGAGGGTAGCCTACAGTCACTAGGTGCTATCAAAGTACCTCAGTATCAAGATATGTCCATTTGCACCAAAGCATGCCAGGCAGACGCTGTTGCACAAGGTCACGACATCTGCTCGCAGCAGAAAAGATGTGTCTGTGATATTATAGACATAAAGGCAAATTTGGGAAGGCAGTGAAAATACTTTGGCTTGCTTCTCAGAGCAGACAACAGCAAACTGGTGGTCTCCCATGTCCTGGGAGGAGCATGGAGAATGCAGGACGAGTCTTCTTTTTCTTATTCTTTCGCTTTCATCCGTGCTGTTTGGGTCTCTCCATGATTCATAGGGTGCATGGATTAAAGTCCCTGTGCAATTCAGGCAACGGAATGTTAGCACTGCTCCCTTTAGGGTTAGAACTGTGCCTACAAGAAACAATGTGACACAACACTTAGTCATCCCAAGATGGCTTCCAGAGCTTTAGCACACATTGGCTGTGTTGGATATATGCGTGTCAGATAAGGAAAAGCACAGTCATCACAGATTAAGGGCGAATTTGCACTGATCTCACTGGTAAAGATGGGAAGAACTCTGGCATGGTGCATCTGCATCGTGCAGAGTTGCTTCTTTGCAAGAATTGGTTCTACATGTGCTGGAGTTCCCTCCATGCATACAGGTATGGATCCACACCTATACTAGCGGCGGGGCTAGTGTAGTCCTGCATGCTGTATCTGCACTTCCTCTGGGTGGAAGAGATGTTGGGGGAACACAGGAATGGTGGCAGACTAGTTACCCCAGCAACAGCACCGCACAAGTGCTCTGGTGCCATTGCTGTAGCAAAGCAATTGGTGCCATGATGGCTGCGATTCACACTGATCTGGCACCTAGTAAGGTGCTGGCTAAGTTTCAGATGCTTTGGGAACCTGTAAGTGCAGATGCCCACAGCATTCCAAGCTGCTGTGTGCCCTGGGTAATGGGGAGAATCGCTGGCTGCCCACTGCCGATTTACCTCCATCCACGCAAGTGGCAGCCGCCCAGCCAGGTTCGGTGAAGGGGTTCGTTATGGATGGCGCGTTCACGGCAAGAGGAAGAGGGCAGGGCAGCCCCGAAAACTGGCTTTAAAAAAGTAGCCACTTGAGTCCCCCCCTTGAGTCATGTATGCCACGTACGATCCTCAGAATCCGGATCGAACATGATTAAGTTTAAAGTAATGGGAACAGGCAAATTCGTGTTTGCATCCGGTTCTATTATTTTGGTTTAGGGAAATCGAATTAAGCTTATAATGGGGATGCGGCCATAGAAGCCCTGCCTAAGGGTTTTGAAGGAACTATGGATCATCAGCAGGAGATGTTCTTTGGATTCTTTCATCCTGGCTCCCATGTTTGGTCTTGTGATTAGAGTGCTGGACTCATATCTTGTTTGAGTCTGCACTCCTTCATGAACCCAGCTGGTTGACCTTGGGTTAGTCACAGCTCTCTTTCTGAGCCCCACCTATCTCACAGGGTGTCTGTTGTGGGGAGAAGAATGGGAAGCTTTGTCAGCCGCTTTCAGTTCCCTTAAATGGGTGAGAAAAGCAGGATAGAAAAGCCAGCTCTTCTTAATCAGCCTGCAATGTTATCCCAGATATCCCATAGCTACACCTGGGTAATAACGTGTAAAACAGGAAATGGAGAATGAATTCAGGTTCAGTATTCTTGGGTACACTGGGATATTGCCCACTTTACACTTGGGCAATATCCTTCAGGTCCCTCTGGTTTGTTGGCATATCAAGAAAATAACAGGAAATGCAAGAATCCTTACCACTAGGAGAAGCTGTTACTGGTTCTGATTGCCTTAATTCATCCCCTGTGGGCAGGTTAATTGATAAAGTCAAGACCACACCTAGCCCTGTGCCAACCCAAAGGCAAGGAGACACTGTTGTATCATTTTTCCGTGCAAATGACTCCATGAAATATAAAGCTGTAATAGCTTCCTTGGACTCTTTGTCTATGCTGGAAATACTGGAGCTTCGAGAATGGCTGAAGGAGTTCTCTCTGTTTTCTGTTTAAAGAAAGCAAGAAAAAGAAAAAAAAGATAATTGGATAAATCTTCCGTGGTACTACCTACTCTCTATTTGGAGATACCTCAGTCTTGCTACCTGAGATTCTCTGGTCTAAAGGTATACTTTAATAGAACATGATTCTTATCTATGCCAAATACTCTATAGTCTTTACACGGCCCATGAGCCAGAAGTGTGAAGAAAAAACAATTTTTGAAGTTTTAGTAGTTTTCCTTGTTTACATCCTTCTCTGATTATCTTCTTTACTATTTGTTGGTAGCTGTTCTTTGTTGAGCAGATATGCCAATCTTTCCTAGTTGTGAGGGTGTTGAGTACTTTCTTCTCTGCCTGAGTGATGATAAACAATCGTGGGATAACGCTTGGAAAGATGTGGATCTAGTCCTCTCCCTGTTGAATTCTCATTACTGGATTCTTGGCAGTTCTCTACTTCATTCAGCTTCAAGCTGTTTGCTTTGTTGAGTTTTATGTTGTTCTTGTTCAATGGTCCCTAGATGGGATCTACATGCCATTTAATAGCTAGTTTGAATGCTTCCTGGCTGTAACAACTTTACTGCCATGTAATTGATTTCCTGGCAACCGGTAGTAACTTGGCCATAAAACATTCTCAGTCAAGATAGTTTGGCCACAGTGATCATTCTTTAAATTCCAAACTGGACTGGTGTAACAGTGTATGTGGGGCTGAGCTTGAAGTCAGCCTCAACTTGTGCAGAATGTAACAGCACACATTGCACTGGTCTTAAGAGAACTGTACTGTTTCCCACAGAAAGAGGAGTTCCCCACTTGACATAGACACACATTGTCAGAACATGGAATGGGCAAATAACAAAACCATTATTAAAAAAAAAACCAGCTCACTTTTTAAATTGTTAAATATTTGAATGCAACATATAACAAGCTCAATTTGCAAATGCATATACATTAGTTGAATCATTCCTTTTGGCTTTGTAGTCAAATTCTCTTCAGAAAAGATTGAAGACTGGCCCAGATTTGAGGCCTTTTCGCACTACAACCTAACGGCTATAGTGAACTAAGTCTAGCCCACGCAGGGATGTGTTCCCCATTCACACCTAGGCTGGTAAGGAACACTTGGGCACGAGTTCTGACCTGCCTAGGTGCAAAAGGGGAATCTGTCCCCACGTGGCCTAGCCCGAAAAGGCTGGCGTGGGGGTAGGATGCTCCTCCCAGGCCTGCTGCCATTGGGTCGAATGCGGGCAGGCCTGTCCCATCTCTTCCCCTGTTCCTGCGGGTCCTAGGCATGGGCCTACTTGTGGATGCGTGCGCACACACGCGACTTACTTTGTTGCCGCCGGGTTCGAAGCGGCAAGCCCGGCTGGCGTCATTGTGTGTCTGTGTGCGCTGCCAGCTCTGACTGGACAGTTACCCACTGTGTGTATGCCCCGTCCCAGGGCATCCTACACGCATTCCTCAGGCCCTCATGCGAACAGGCCTTTGATTAAAGGTATGTTCAGGTTTTGCTACTTTTAACATCAATAAATTGTTGGTTTCCAGAACGTTTTCTGTGGAGCTGTTCATACCATGAACTGATATAAGCCATACTTGTTTTCACCTAAAATAACATTATGCACAACTTCTTTTATTAATTTTGGCAAATTGGAATGGGGTTAGGCCAGATTCTATTGATAGTTGATGAAATTATTATCAAGATCATGTTGACATATTTGCTTCAAAATTTACTTATTCCTTCTTGAAATCTTAAGGTGTATATTACCCCTCTCTGTTAAACAACTACCTACAATTTAAAACCCTAAAATAAGTGCAGATTGTGTTTGGGGGCCTGCTTGTACCCACCCTGTGGACCCTTCCTTCCAGTGTGAACCCTGCATATGGGCAGGACAGGGTGGCTATGCAAATGTGTGCTGCATCGTCATTGCCATGGCAATGGCCAGGCATGCAGCAGACTTATGGTCCGGCTCAGATGGCCTGCCTGGCAAGCACTGGTAGTAAAACTGGAGGTGGCTTTGGAGCTCACAGTGTGAACGTGAGCCACTATCCCTGAACTTAACTGCACTGTTAAGTACAGTTAAGTGTGAACAGTCCCGAGGTTCTTTGAAAGGTGATTCCAAATGCATTCATCCACTGACCTTCTGTTGTAACTGGCAAAGAAATCTCCATGCAAGCTGCAGACTGTGCTTTCCTAAATGGAGGTTTTCCAGGGCCCCGGCGGTTTATTTTGGAGACATCTGCACTAGATAACCGTTTTCCAGAGCCACAGCTTTGGGAAGTTGGGCTAGTACAGTGTCCATTGATGTGATCTGTAGTGAAAATGATTTTTTTAAAAAAAAAGTACAATAGGCATTCATTCTTCTGACCATAATATGACTTCAGCATTACATTTTCCTCTGAAGTTCTAGAATATTTTGAATTATTGTCCATGGAAACTGAAGTATCAAATCAAGTTCAACATGCAATTCACAATTTTCTTTTTCATTCTGCATGTGTAATGAGCACTGAATTGGTATCATTCACCCATCTCATCTGCACTAATATTGTGAAGAACTTTAAAGTCAATAACTGTGTACCAGGGTTTAACTGCATTGCGTTTTTTGTTTATGTTTAAATCCTTTTGTTAAATCTTCCAAGATTTGGTTTCATTAGGTGCTTCCTAGGGTGTTTTCCCACTGTCACTAAAAGTACCCATTAAGTACCATTAATGGGTACGAAATGGCATTTTTGTACCCATTTATGGGTACTTAATGGGTACTTCTAGTGACAGTGGAAAAACACCCCTAGTTCTGGCATCTTATATTTTTGAAATATTCTTATATTTTATTGCTGTCAATCTAGGTATTGCACGGCTCTTGATGTAAGTTTGCGAATATATAACTTAATGTATAAAAAAAATTAGGAACAATCTGTAAACTGAAACTAATCAATCGGGGAAGTTATTTCATAAGTATCTAAAACAGCCTGTAGTTTTCAGTAGAATAATTTGTTATTATAATATGGCTGTTATGCTGTATTCCCCAAAATAAAATTTGAAACATCCAAACATCCAGATCTTGGATCTATGCTTCGGCTCAGAACAGCATAATCTTAATCTGGCAGGGGATTGGTTTTGCTAAGATGCTCCTATACCTGGATACCACTTGGCCAAAAGCTGTAGCAAGGATTTTGTACTGCTGGGATCTTACAGGTATGAAATGAGGGAGAGCTTGTGTGCATGTGTGCAGGCATGGAAGTTCTACTCTGTTTTAACTGTCCACAAGGCAGCAGAGCACAGAGTTCAGACGCAGCTCAAAATTGGCTAACACATCTGCAGACCTACCACGTCACATTTACCTGAGGCTGTGGGGGATTTGCATCGCTCCAGCTCTAAAGATATGGGGCCATCCGATAACTCAGTAAGGCCTAAGGAAAAATAAATAAATGAAAATATATTAGTATGAAATAACAGAGACTAAAGAACTGATGGCATAATATTCCTTAGTTCTTATATGCAAGATAATAAATTATCTCAAAAGTAGCTTGTTCCTCCATGAGAATGAATGTGTAAAAACTCATTTTGCTCACATGCACATTACTTAATAAGGTGGGTTTATTTTTTAGTGGTGTGGCACAGAATAAAACTGCAAATAAAACAACAACAACAACACCTCTTTATATACTGGAAAAGCCTACAAATTAATTTACACTGTGAGGCATTTGAGGAAACACACTCAGATCTCAGCTGGGGGAACGGAGGAGAAATCCTGGCTTATCATGGGCTCAGGGGAAAGTGAAGTGAACGCCTCTAAGTGCGTGTCCCCATGCTGAAAATAGTCCAAGAAGATCCTGAGGTCACCTCGGGAGCATCTCCATGCAAAGCCCTAATACGGGCTACATGTGAGACAATATGTGTCAAAACAAAAACAAAAACAAAAAAACAAAAAACACAGCCCTTAGCAAGTGTTCTCATTCCGAAATAGGGGGCTAGCAAGTATTGTCCTGTGGTCACGGGGACACTCCCAGGTTATTTGGGGCGGAGCTTGGCGGCCACAGTATTAGCAGGCAGGGTTTCGCCTCTGCTCCCTGTTCCTGCCATGCATGCTGCGATCAGCAGCTGTTTGGGGATTTCTTTAAATAAAGTGTCTTTCTGGCTACAATTATTACAACCCCCTTCCCTGATAGCAAGCTATGTGTGAGTAATTTTGAGCCGGATGCAAGTGGGGGTGCCTGCGGTCATGTGGACGTGGGCACCTCCACTGATCTGTGGCGGCCAAGGAAAGGAATGATCTGCTTTTAGTTATGCTTTTAACTAGCTTTTGGTTATGTGGCGGCCAAGGAAAGGAATGAAGTGTGTTGTGTTTGCGGAAGTGCAACTGAAGTGTTTGCCTGCCATCACTGCAGCTGTTTCCCTGTCACTGCTGCAGCAGGCAGGATGGGTTATGGTGACGTCAACCTGGCTTCCTATCAGGGGAGAGGGTGGGTGGGGAGAAAAAGATGTGGGTTCACGCTGTGGCTTGCATGAGGGCAGGCACGTACAATTTGAATTCGTGTTGCCCCAAACCACATGGGGACACTTGTGAGTTACAATGCAGATTTTTATGATACGCATCACAAGCGAAGCAACCAGATTGCATAGGGACGCGGCCTAAATCATGCTTCCACACCTCCAAAAAACTGCTCGTTTCCCCATTAACAAATAAAGAGGATTGTTTGTAAATCCCACAGCAAGAGTTATTTGGATTTGAATAAAGATAATCCTTGTTCAGGGACCTTTAATCTTCGGAAACTGCGGATTCATCTGATCCTGTGGAAACGTTCAGCTTTGAAAACAAATTCAAAGCTCTTTAAATCTTAAATGGGGACTCAGCCTAAATGGCAAGAACTGCTCAAGTAGTCTCATGGTGGTTCACAAACTTAGGCTGTGTTCACATGTAGCAAAAGAACATCTCAAAAGTGCCTTAGGGAGAGTAGCGTTTGGCCCTTGGGCTCTCATCTCTATTCTCGTCCACTTTTCCCAGCTGAGAATCTTCATGAGGGAGGGGAGGATTGACATGTGAACCATCCCACCTATAAACTGTCTCTAAATTATCTCAAAGACAGCTCAGAGGTGCTTTGTTTTCCTGCGCATGAGTGCAACCCTAGTGTTTTCATACATATTAAGAGCACATCTGAATCATACTGCTGTTTTCCTGAATGCTAGAGGCCAGTCCAAGGTACCCCTCCCCTCCTTGCATTGTGAGTTAACTGGTAGTTCTATCAGTCAATCTATGGGCAGATTTTTTCTTTTCAAGGGCTTAGTTTGCACCTGCACAGAAAAATCAATACTCTTATTTCATATACCTGTTTTGCACAAGGTATGGCAAGTTGCAAAGCAGCTCCTCCTGGGCTATGGTTACATCTAAGGTTTAATCCAGGTTCAGTCCACCTTCAGAGCAAGAGAACACATCAGCAAAGTGACCAGTAATTTCCCCCCCCCCACATAATCTATTCCAAAGGTGAATTTTCTGAGATATTTAACACTGAAAGAAAACAGCTTGTCACATTGCTGATGTATTCTCTCACTCTGAAGCGTGACCATTTCTTTTCTCTATCACACAACACTAGAACCAGGGGGGCACTCTATGAAGCTGATGGATAAGAGAGTCAGATCCAACAAGGGGAAGTATTTCTTCAGCCAGAGGGTCATCAGTTTATGGAATTTGCTGCCAGGAGAGGTGGTAACAGCTATCAGCCTAGATGGCTTCAAAGAAGTGTTAGAAAAATTTATGGATGACAGATGTATCAATGGCTACTAGAATGGAT
>MTQE01002560.1:7644816-7656433 GCA_014337955.1 Aspidoscelis marmoratus | reverse complement strand
TGCTAGTGCAGGCTACAGCAGGCCCCAAGTGAGGCCTGCCAGAATCTGCAACAGCATGCAGACAACAGACCCTTATCCTAAGATATATTTCAGAATATGAGCAAGTGCAAACAGTGGGGGGGGGGCGTCCACATGCCAATTTGGTACGGTGACGAGAGTGGTATCGGTGCTGTCTGTCTGCATGGGCTTTTGATTTGGCATGCAAACAGGGGACCAAATCTGGCACCCTGGAAAACGAGTCTCGACACCATATGGGGGCCCCAGCACACTTGCTTAGTGAGCCAGGAACCCACATGCGGACACTTGCGGGCTAACGGAGAGGAGTTTCCAGCTCATGTCATGGGTCGGGGTGTGTTTTTTGGCTTCTTTTGCACCCCAATCTGCCAAGTGATATGATTTTAAGTTTACAGCTTTCCCGTGGTTTTTTTGCTGGATCACAGGTGCGCAAAAGTCAAGCGGCTGCTGTCAGTTGTCAGAACTGGCAGCTGTCAATTATCAAGCACCTACTGCTGCTAAATCACGGCTTTTGCCATCAAAAAAAAATTTTTTTTAAGCTAAAGTTATAAAAAATGACCCTAAAAATAACTTTAGCTTAAAAAACATTTTTTTAAAACAGCAAAAGCCGCGATTGAGCAGCAGTAGGCGCTTGACAATTGACAGCTGCCGGTTCTTACAATCAGTTTGCCGTAAACTTAAAATCAAGCCTGCCTCATATCGCCTAGCAGATCAGGGGTGCAAAATAAGCACACCCCAACCCTGGCTATCCGTGCCTAAGTAATTGTGCTGAAGGGAAGTGATGACGGGGTCAAATCGCTGGCACTTGCCTTCTCCCCCCCCCCTGCCACACACACACGCAGCACAGACAGGAGCACTCAAGCCAACTGTTGCCTGGAGCCTGGAAGGAGAGGTGCATATTAATTAGCTCCATGCTGGCCAGACTGGCAGGAGGCTGACTGACTCATCGGAGTCTCTGATTCCCCTCTGCAGTCACACATCTCCCTAACTCTCTTCCTTTGCCCTTCTCTCTGCTTCCTCCTTCCCTCCCAACTCCAGCTCGAGCCCTCCTCTCCCTCTCATACACATACAGAGGGAGAGAGAGAGAGAGTGAGAGGGTGGAATCCTTGTCAGACCTGTTATAATGACTAAGAGCAGCAAAAGTGCTGCTCTCATTTTAGCGAGGCTCTGAACTTGTGCACATTAGCTCCAATCCCCGCCTGAAACCTGCTCAGCTGAGTGCAGGGCAACCCCAAATGAGTGCCTGACAGTTGCCTTGACAGCTGAGCAGGTTTCAGGTGGGGGTTGGGGCTAACGTGCACAAGTTCAGAGCCTCGCTAAAATGAGAGCAGCACTTTTGCTGCTCTTAATCATTATAACAGGGTTTTACAGGGATTCCACCCTCTCTCTCTCATTCCCCCCTCTCTCTCTGTGTGTGTGTGTGTGTGAGAGAGAGAGAGAGAGACAGACAGACAGACAGACAGAGACAGAAGGAGGGCTGGACTGGGCTGGAGGAGGGAGGGGAGCTGAGGAGAGATGGGGCGGAGCTGCTCCCCATGCTGGCCCTCGGTACGGCTTGCTTGGGGATGCCTCCATCCGCACTGAGTCCCAAAACTGGCATGCGTTGCTGGGCATCCCGTGCGGTCTCCCGAAATGCATGCCCGGCACAGCACCCAACCCTTGCTTGCCAATACAGCACCCAAAGGGTGCCAACTGGCCAGCATGAGGATGCAACCCAGGTCTCTGCCAGTAATTCTGGGCATAAATTTGGCCTTCAAGTCATTGCCTTGCCTTGTTCTCCACACAGCGGCCCAGGAGTAGTTTCTCCCAATTTCCTGTTAAGCCATTTCCACTTCGGATTGAGGGAAGCCCAGGGGCAGGAGCATTTGGATACCCCAATCCCTGGCAAATAGAGGGCATAATCCAGACAGCAAACTTTTAACTTTCTTTCACTAATTTTGACAATATTGACAATTTTGTACTCAAAATCTTCCCACCAAGCCTAAAGAAAGGAAAGCCATATGTAAGAAAACCTCATGCAAACTTACTGATATTTCAGTGTTGACTTCATGTTTGCTAAATTTGTAAATAATAACATAAGCAGAGACACCTGCTATACAAAATATTCTACTTTCAGGACACCAGTACATCAACTGTATAGCAAAAGGATCCTCTTCTATGCTTTCTGAAGATGATTTTCCTTCTGATTTCTGTTTTTCAAACACCTTTGATGTTTTTAACTTGTACAGCATCTGTAGTGTAACTGAAAAAGATTGATAATAAAAATGTTACCATGTCATTGTTTTAAATTAAGTACAAATCCATTGGCATGCATTGCAGCTGCAGATGATTCTAGCACCAACCAAAAGGGACATCAAATCTGCACTCTGACATGGGTGGCACAGCTGTGCAGTTGAGTCACCATGACAATGACCAGTCAAACACCAGATGTTGCTGTGGCCATTGCTATGGAAATCTGGCCTGGCCAGGCCTGGTCATCCTTACTTCAAGTGCTGGTGGTCTGGTCCAGGACTTCACTAGCCCTATAAGTGCAGATGGCTCCTCCTCACTTCATCTTCAGTATTCCAGTGAGGTACGTGTGAACAGGCCCCCAGAGTCTTATCTATTCCTGGTGCACCCTGGGCTTCCAAAATACACATTCATTCTATTGTATCAATTGCAATAAAACTGTGATTCATTTTCTTCATTTCAACTCTTTTAATATGTAGATATTAATTGTGTAAGAATTATATTTAGCAACTTACTGGCAGAAGCATCCCAAAATTTTACTGATCCATCTGCGTGACTTAAAAAGAAGAGAGTAAAAATTAATCAAAATATAGAGTACTTAGTTACAGTCAGTTGCCTTTTTCCTCATTTATTTTGAGTAGATAAAACAGAATAAATAGAAGCTTTGAACTGCCTTCCAATCCAACATTATTAGAGTAGAGACGCTTAGCTTTTTATTACGTTACCTTGGAGCACAAACATTAAGGACCATTTTCTCTGTCATAATATAGCACTCTTCTGTCTGCTTTTTCCAAATGGAGAGATGGCAAATTCCATATAAAAATACCTATCAGTTTAATCCTAGAAGAACAGAGTCTTCAGGTGCCAGTTTCATCTCCCTTGTCTCAGGGTTTTGCATTGTAATGACATTTGGGTTGTTATGCTTTGAACCTAAGCTTCCAGATAAGTCTACAATGGCTGCATCCCCAAAAGACTTATTTACTTCTCCACTGTCACTCTACTGTCACTCTATTGAAGTGGACTTTAAAAGTGCCATGCAAATCAGGAATAAGCGTCCGCATGAGGCTCAGGAAAATGCGTGTTTTTAACGCACCTTCCGTCCTCATAGGATCCCTGTTTTCTTTGCGCGCATCTTTTTCTCCCCGCCCCTGCTCTTCTTCATAGGGTGCCAGCGGGAATGGGGAGGGACTGCGCTCGGTGTGGCCACAACCAGGAAGACAATCCCTGACAAGTGCAAAGGAGAAACAGCGATCGGCTCTCTGTTCGTCTCCCAGATCTCCCCCCTCCCCCCGAAATGGCTTCTCGTGCTGGAAAACATTCACTCTCACCACTTTCCCTGTTATTGCTTTCAAAAATCCACCCTGTCCAGCGCACGATCGCTCATTCACTCATCACTTTCCCTGTTATCGCTTTAAAATCCACCCCTAGCAATAATCCACCCATTTCACACCTCACAGCGATTGCAACAATGTTGCAATTCTGCATGATTCTGGCTCTTTAGTTCTGAGCTTTAGAAAGTGAAGCTGCTTGTGTTTCTGCTGTGTGTGCAGGCGGCAATCACTGCCCCTTTTGCCACGGAGCGTCCTCAAGGTAAATGTAGCGAGGAAAACCCGTGACTTACAGAAAGAGCGCTGGAAGAGTTGTTTAAAGTGCATGTATTTTGTCGCGCGATTTCCACGTTTTGTAGCGCTGGAACCTCGTTAAAAACCCTGGCTTGGGGGCGCTCAGAGGCAAAAGAAGAGTCTTGGCAGACTTTTTATTCCTTGGGGACAGGCCCTAAATCTGCCTTTGGAGGATCTGACTGTTAGAAGAGTCAAATGCAACTGGGGGCCTGATCACACTTACCTTTCAGGAGCGATTCCAGCCGCTCCCGGGTCAGTGCGCCTGCATGGTCTGCTACCATCACAAACCCGCAGCGTCCCAGAGCTCACCCAAGCTGCCCCAATCTTTACTAGCTGTGGGACAAGTAAAATCTTGTTCGTAGCTTGTCCGGGAGAAGCTAGTGAGCTCCTGGTCAGCAGCATTTGCATCCTATTTTGGGTGCAAATTGCATGTGATTTTGGTGTCATGGCTGTGCACTCTGCATCTTAATTGCCATGGCACATCCAGGCATATGCCAGATGTTGTTGTGGCCACTGCCATTGCAATCCAGCCTGCCCAGGCCAGGCCATCCGCACTTCAGGTACTGCCAGTTTGATTCAGGACTACACCGGCACTTAAAGTGTGGATGGTTCCCTTTATGCCTAATCTTATACCATTCCAGTAAGTGAAATGCAAAAAGGCCCTGGTACTTGCTTATCACCCTTCTTATACATGGCTAGAAAAAAGCATTATGTTTGACAGCTCCCAGTAGCTAAAATGGTCCTAAAGAATTGTAAACAAAGGAAAACCAACTTACATGGTGCTTGGATTGATTACAGAAAGTTATTGGACTTACTACCCCATGAAAAAGGCCAGTGCCCTTGTTATCTGATGAAGGTACACACCGCTGCTACATCTCCACTTTCAGTGAAAGCGGACACATGGTGCCAACCACACAGGACTCTGCCAACCGCACAGGTCTCTTTGCTGGCACGATCACTGTTCGAGATGCCTCCTGTGCAAGGTGTTTTTTCCCACCCTGCATAGAGGTTCTGCTCAAAACGGTTCCACATTGAACTGGAGATGCAGGAGGTGTCTTTTTCTGGGTTGTCTCCTTCATCTCTCTCAAATGGAGATGCATCCTTAGTCTGCATTCAGACCTAACAAAAGGAACACTTCATAGGCATCTCAGAAGAGTGTGTGTGGCCCTCATATTCCCAGCGTTTCTCTAATCCATCTTTTCTAGCACAGAATGTTCATGAGGGGCAGGCTGGTGGGTGAACAATTTCATCTTGGAACCTGCTGTACGGTGCTTTATGTGTGTGTCTGATTACATGTTTTTTACTGTGTCTGATGCTTTTTTTTTACTGTGTCTGATTACAGTTTCAGTGACAAAATCAAAATGTTTATTATGAATGCAGTGAAAATGTGGAAATGTGGAAGATTAAGTGGATAGTGAATAGTGAGGAGATCCATTTCAACATTCATTTCAGGGTGACTCACTCTAACTATCACTCCTTATCAACTGTCAGTGACTTTGAAGAAAACCAGCCAAGGATATCAGGCTTCCAAGGTATTACCAGACTCTCATATCTTCTTTATATGGATGATTTGAAACTGTATGGAAAGGTCAGCATGTGAAGAAGAATTGCTTATTCACGCAGTCCAAATATACTGTATGTTAACAATATTGCAAAGGGATTTTGGTTAGACAAATGTGCAACACAGCCCATTAATCAAGGAGAAATAATTAAACTTCCAAAGGGGAAAGACATAATGAGATTCATTCCAAAAGACAATGATAAATACTTCAAGCTGATAACATCAAGCACAGATAAGTCAAAATTAGGGCAAGTAAGGAATGTAGTCCAAGGGTCAGAACGATCCCTTAAATCCAAATTGAATAGTGGTAACACTATCTAGGCCACTAATACTTGGGCTATTCTGTCCTTAGATACACTGAAGGAATTGAGCACTGGCCATAAGTAGAGGCAGGGTTTTTTTTCACTAGCACCCATTAGGGACTCATTAAGGACCAATTAGAGCAGGAAGACCTCATTTCCACTGCAGACCCCATTAGAGCCACATTTGTTTCCACCTATATTAGGGAAATCTGGATTAAATGGGTCCTTCAGGACAGGTATATCAGTGGCTACTAGAATGGATGTCTACATACTGCCTCCAGGTTGGAGAGACAGGTAGACATGCCCCTAAAGGCCATTTGCAGTGAGCTGAGATCAGGTGAAGGTTTTGCCTTTGTCTTCTGCTTGGAAAATGTTCAGAAGGAATGGGTGGGCCACTGTATGAGATGGCATGCTGCACTAGATGGGCTGTGGCCCGATCTAGCAGGGCTCCTCTTATGTTCTTAGATGCATTGAATGAGAAGATAAGGAAAATAAAGACCATAAATCATGTTCTGCTTCACAGTAGTGATGTTGACAAGTTGTATGTTTCCTTCAGTGAAGATGGGTGGGGAATGTTGCAGGCCAAACAGAAAGACAAGCAGGAAAAAAATAATTACTGAAATATATCAAAGACAGTGAAGAAAACTGTTAAAAGAAGCTAATAAAGACAAAATATCAGTGGAATAATACAGGCTGATGGAAAGGAACAGCTGAAAAACCAAAGAGAAAAGTGGAAAAACAAACCACTTCATGGTCAGGACTTCCATGCCATCCAAGAGAAAGTTGATATCACAAAAATGTGGCAGTGGGTTAAAAAAGGGGACATCCAGTTTCAGCGCAGGCCCTATGCCATGCTGTTCCAAAGCTTGGGTAAGCTTCAGAACCTGATATGTGGGCTCTGATGACCAGGAAGGCCTAGGGGCTTGCATTTTTGAGGTGCAAATTGGTGTGGCCTCCAAATGTGGCTCCCTGCTAAACCAGAACAGGAAGGAGTCAAACACAATGTGATGTCACCTACCACCAACAACATAATGGTTTCCTTACCCTGTAATGATAATTTCAGGATATGCCTGGGCCCCTGGATTCCAGGCTCCACCATTGATAGGCCATTCCTAAATCATAAGCAGAAGAAGAATGTTTTAGAAGTGCATTTAGAACAGTTATTATAAACTGAATATTTTAAATATAACCTGGGGGAAGTATGACATTAACATGACTTATGTGTACACATTATATATATATTGTTCTGGGGTAAGTGGTAATTTTTACACAGGTATATAGACAGCTACTTACATTTTGAGCTTCTGTGCTAAAACCTTGTCCCGAGGCTGTCATCCTCAATAAAAGAAACAAGGTTCTTGTTTCCATTTCTGCAGAGAACTACCTGAAAATATACTAGTGGCATTTGCTCCAGTAACACAATGCTTTCTTGTATCTCCCTAACATCACAAGAGCTTCTGTACAAACACAGCATGAGACTTAAGTGAACCATAATTGCACAAGAGCAGCTTACACCAGTAACTGAGTGGACAGTCACTTCTCATGATACTTTTTACCATTTAGACAATGGAGTTATGATAAGGTGCAGACATAGCTGTGACAAGGCTCACTGGTTCAGCTAGGAGTATCTGCTCATCACGGCTAAGCTGTATAGCCTCTGCTTAACAGGAGCTTTGGAGCAAAGGGCATTGTCAAAGTATCTCTAACATGCCACAGAGTGCAGCTGTTTCTTAAGGACTTTTTACTCTTACCAGCCTAGTATGATACTGTTATACCAAAGTAGTAGCGCAGCAGCAGCAATTTGCATTTCAAGTGCTGATAAAGCTTATAGTGGGCCAGCAGCACTTGAAGTGTGAACGGCCAGATCATGGTAGATCAGATCACCATGGCAACAACTGAGGCAACATCGAGCATGCCATGGTGATCTGAATGCTGTGTGTGATTTTGCAGCAATAGTTGTGCCACTACACCCACTCACCATGCTTCACCCAGAAAAAGGTGCAGATGCTGCTGTCTAGGAGATAACTAGACTCTCCTGGTCAAGCTGTGGACTGCTGGGTTGCTCCAGAGATGGGTTAGTCAAGTCTGGGGTGGCTGCCACAACAGAGTGCAGACAGGCCTAGCTAGTAAGTGGACCAGTGCTCACTGACAAACAGGTAACTGCAAACAGCCCTTGTTGATGTTGGCTTTATCGACGCCCATTTTCTCACGTCTTCTCAATTCTTGTTATACATTACGTTGAAAATGATTTTGCTATGTATGCCAAGTTTAATATTGCTGTTGATTTTGTTATAATTTGAACATAGTGCATTTATATAGTATGTATCTCATATTTATAACGCAGGTTAGTAGTATTGCTTTATTATGATTTGAATGCACTTCAGGTATTATTTTTTTACTGTCTTCCAGCCTTCTGAGATAAAATGGGTGATAAAAGTACAATACTAAAGAAAATGAAATGAAATGACTACTGGATCTTATTTAAGAATGTACATCCCACTGTTTGTAAAGGTATAGATAAAAACTAAAATAAAATACTTAGCATGGGTGCCTCCAGACATGTGGTATGCTGTGGCAACCCTTTGCAGCAGCTTCCCATCTGACAGACGGGATGCACCATTGCCCACAGTAGTGGTGGAGCATTCTAAGGTACGAGTGAAGTGAAAGGATGCTGTTCAATCAGCATCTTTTTACTTTGCTAGAGTGCTTTGCTCCTGATGTGCATTTGAAAAAAAAGCTGTGCACGTCTGAAGGCACCCTATATATAGAAGTGTCGGCAGTTTGTAGCTTTAAGGGCAGGTGATCGCAAGTGCAGGCCAGGCAATTGCTGACTGTGGGAAATGCACTTCTCCCCTGCACACCAATCCAATGTGTGATATCATGGCCGGCGATCACCCCTTCCTTGGGGTTTATGGCTAAATAAAAAGGGAAAGGACAAAGGTATATTCCACCTGTAGCAAAGCTGGCAAAGTAGGGGCATTATGAATATACAACCACATGGCGGGAAGCTCCCAAGAACTATGGCCATGCTGCGCTAGATGATATATGTTAGTTACATGCTTGGAAGCTTCCCCCTGTGTGCATGCATATGCTACTTTGTCAGCTTTGCTGCTGTTGCCCCAGCCTCACCTCCACCAGTCTTTGGGGTTGCTCCTGACTGTGTTTTTCTCCCTAGGCTACTAAGGCATGCACCATGGCCTTCCTCGTAGGGCTGGTCATACTCTCTCAGGTTGGGCTGTCCGCAGCATTGCGCTCCTCCTCCACATGCAGTTTCAACAGATCAGGAGGCTTGTTTATGGTCCTTTCTGAAGGGTTCAAGCAGCAGATAAATCACCGTCCTGCTCCTGTCCCATTATCTTTTCTCATTCTCCTCAGTGAATTACATATAATAAAAGAACAAGTCCTAGCTCCCTGACAAAGGCATTCATGCCAGCATTCTCCTTCTAGCCCAAGGCCTCCCTGGAGAAACCAAAATTTGACTGACAGGAGTTCACCCAATCACAGGAGGCACAGAGAAGTGAATGTGCTAAGGGCTGGGGAGGGGAAAAATACCATTTTCGCAGGCTGAGACTGGGGAGAATAAGAAGTGTAAACAGAGAAGGCTCAATAGAATATAGGTTAAAGTACATGTGTGTGAACAACCAGAAAAGGGTCTCCATTCTTATTGCCTCCTATTCCCATAATGTATGACTAAGATGCTTTTGAGCTGATTTCTTCTTCTTCTTCCTCCCTCTTCCTCCTCTTCTTCTTCCCCCTCTTCTTCTTCCCCCTCCTCCTCTTCCTCCTCTTCCTCTTCTTCTTCTTCTTCTTCCTGCTTATGAATCCAGTCTTAACTTCTATTCTTGGTCTTCTCCTTAAACCCCACCTTCTTCTAATTCTCTGATATTTGCTTTGGTTTGAGACCAGTGCTGTGCTGAAGTACCCATGCAGACAAGGGACGTTCTGAGGAGGCTGCAGTGAGGAAAAGCATTTTAGGGCACCCAGACGTCACAAGGACTTATGGTGAACTGCTGTCCTGAGCATTACTGTGGCAAACCTGGTCTGACAACCTGTGCTTACGGTCTGTGACTGTAGTTCCCTCAACCCTTCCGATCACTGCTTCTGCCTCTACTGTTTTGTCTGCACTAAGAAATAGTTTCTTCACCTTGGAAAAAGGGAGGCAATGGAAAAGCTTGCTCTGGTTACAAAAAGTACAAATATATGTATAGGCCATGACTAAAAATTATACATCCTGTATTAAAATTCACATCCTTGTCGAGTTATCAAGCAGGATCTGCATAGAGGGTTCCTGGCAGTGACTGAACTAAAGAGCTGCCAAGAATTGCAAATTTGTAGCATTCTTCAAGGTGGCAGCATGTGGCCTCTACCTTTGCTGCTGATCCTGGCCATGAAAACATCAGAGCCAGGAAACTTTCATTCCCCTGCTGTAATGATGCTGGTCAGGGCTCTTTGAACATGGGAAGTGGCCCTTGAGCCAATGACTCTAATGAGCGCTTAGTCCTGCTCTCTCTTTACAGAGTTCCCTACTGAGTGCCTACAATAGGATGGTGGCTGGCTGCATGTGAGTAAGTGCAGCACTGCACTTGGCCAGCACATCAACTGTCCATTAAGCAGCAGGGTTGAGCAGGCATTGTGCCACTGAGGCTCAGGTATGGAGCCATAAGTTTCATTTGAATGCAGCCCTGAACTTGTTGAAGAAGGATCTGAGAGGAGTGATGACGTGATGGGCAAGAGAAAATCAGTGCACACTGAGATGGACCATCTGCACTTGAAGGGGCCATTTCCAACTCCAAAATGGCCCATTTTGTGCAGAAGTACACTGGAAGCAAACTGCATGTGGAGCATGATTTCACAACACTATGGCAGAGCCCATTAGCGCTGGAATGTTGGATGACCTGGAACATGAGTGTGCATGTGTCACACTGGGAGACAAAATGGCAGGGCCTGGTCCACACATCTGCAGTTCAGGTAAGTCTGTGGATACATGGGGCGGGGGGAGGGATCATCTGTACTAGATTTGCTAGTGCAAATGCTTAGTACATGCATGGGGAACTTTCCCCCAGGTTAGAAGTCACATTTTGGTCCTATAAAACTGCATCAATACCAGTCCAAGCCTTTCTTCTCCCTCCATAGCCCTTGTGTTCCCACTCCATGGACTGTGTAAATGCAGTTGTTGCGTAAATGCAATCAGTGGTGGAGCCTCACATGTTTCCTTGGTCTCCCCAAATTGTTTTGAACCACTGAGAATCAAAGTCTGGTTTGGAGAGATCAAAAGGAGGTAGTCCATTGGAAACTTTCCCTCACCTATGGAAGGGCTTCACAGCCTTCAGCTCCTTAAAACAAAAATGAGAAAGAAGTATAATAAGCAAACAAATAGATAGCTTGCCTCACTGTGATCAGCAGTCACTCATTTGCAGGAGAAAAAATGAACAGTGAAGGTATCAACTATAACTAGCAACAAAAATCACTGGACTTTCTCTGGTAAATAATTTTTCCCAACATCAAATCCTCATGGATGTCCAAGAACAGGGATAACACATTGGGGGAGTTTCCATTACAAGCTTAAAATAGTTTTGAAACAGTTTCGATCCTCGCAGTCCCGACATCAGGTTGATTTAACACGCTTTCCACATGTTAAATTGCCCCAAAGCATTGTAAATGATAACACTCATTTCAACAGGTCTCGCTCCGGTTCGTGCGCTTGAAACGTTTTACATTTCTTGCTGTGGGAACGGTACAGTTTTAGTGGGATGAAAATGCATGTTTAGGGTTTCCCTCCCCCAATAGCTTGCTTCCAAAGATAGTGATTCCATTGTAAAAATCCACGCTGTAAGCAGCTTACACTGTAGCAATCCACCTACTTCACACCTGATAACAATGTTGCAATT
>MTQE01002560.1:7633376-7644710 GCA_014337955.1 Aspidoscelis marmoratus | reverse complement strand
TCTGACCTTTAGAAAGGGAAAAGGGAGGAAAGCAGCTGAAGTTTTGGTGACATGCGTGAATGTTGAATGTGTGAATGTGTGGCTGTGGCGGTGAGCGGGCAAAGGGGGCTTGAGTTACTGCTGCTGCTGCGTGCCCTGGGCAATGGGGAGAGGAGGGGAAAGAATCACTGGCTGCCCAGTGCAGTTTTTCCTCCATCCAGGCAAGCGGCAGCCACCCAGCCAGGCTCCGTGAAGGGATCCCTTATGGGTGGTGCGTTCACGCCAGGAGGAAGAGGGCAGGGCAGCCCTGAAAAGTGGCTTTTAGAAAGTAGCCACTTGAGTCCCCCCTTGAGTCACATACACTATGTACGATCCTCAGAATCTGGATTGAACGCGATTAAGTTGAAAGTAATGGGATCAGGCAAATTCGTGTTAGCATCTGGTTTTATTATTTCGGTTTAGGAAAACCATTTTAAGCTTGTAATGGGAACTGGGCCATTCAGAAGTCAGTACTGACAGGAGTTTCATTCATATCATCTGGGCACGTTACTTGTTCCTGGGCCAGCAGTAACTGGGAGCTGGAAATTCTGCTTCAAATGTGTGATACACAGAAAAGGGCAAACATAAAATAAATAAACAAACTCCAATATTGGTTCAAATGCGAAAGATACCCTTTACGCTCCTAAGCCCAATATGGACTGTCAGAACTTATCTTTAAACCATAAACTGTGTAGGTCCCATGAAGTTTAGAAGACTAAGCAGGAGTGTGAAGCAGAAAGATGCACTATTCTCTATGGTGGTCAATTTGTAGATGGACTGCGAAACACCTTTTTTTAGAGCACTTTCTCTAGAAGTTGAAAACAAAGTTCCTGTGTCATAAAATAATTTTAAAGTGATATACATATTGTAAACAAAGCCACTGTAAGTACACAGGGAAAAGAATATTAATATGTTCTTGTTACAGTAAAATTTTTCCAATTTTTCGCTGTTTTACCTTATTGCTGTATCCTTGCTTCTTATGCTTAGCGCCTACTGAGTACAGGACAGGAATCAGATCTGGAGGGCAGTCCGCAAAATATTCTGTGCAGGTAACTGGTGATTCGTGAATGTCCATGGGGTAAGGATTTTCAAAAATTGGAAAACTAATCAAGAAAGATATTTTAATTGGATTGTATTATCAATCTTTCAAGGAGAAAACCGCGTGGCTACAAATGATCACAAAATTAAACAATGAATGATTTTCCAGCCCAGACGTATTATAGAACTGACTCTGTAAAAAGGAATGGCTTAGGAACAGCCTACAGCTAGGCCTACGCCTCAGGCCTTTTCACACTTGGGTTGGTAGTGCATGATTAGGGAACTTCAGGGGAAGGGCATCTGCACTTGGAGGAGGCTGCTACAGCCTCCAAGCGCCCCCTGCCTTCCCAGAAGTTCCCTAATGAGGCACTACTTGTAGAGCACAAAATCATGCTCCACCGCCTCCCCAATCTTCCCCAATTATTTACCTGTTGCGTCCAGCTGGGGAGCATTTGCATCTCAGCTGGACAAGGATGTGACTGTGACTGTAAAGAGCATCAGTGTCATCATAGCAACAGCACTGATGCACGCACAGTTGCACAGGGCTCTGCAGCCCAAATGGCATCAACCTGAAGAGGACCGGCCCTGCAATCAAATCAAGGTAAGTATTCAATTTCAGGAGTGGGTGGGGGGTGGACGGCTAATGTTGACTAGCGTTCCAAGCGTGAGCACAAGTCAACATTGGTTCATCATCCAGCAGATGGGAAGGGAAGTGCAAAATCACCCCTTGACACACCTGTGGTATTAAGGTCAGCATCATAGCATCATGATGTCTGTACCGTGGTCCTGCACTTGAGCTTCCAGGCCCCATAGGGCCTTATGCTGCTCTGCCTTCACGGCCTGTGATGCTCATAACCTCTATGGACAACTGGCTATCAAGAGGCTGTAATGCAGGCCTGATACCAAAGCCATGAAAAAGTGAAGCCTGACCTTAGTTCTTTTAATTCAGGTGAGTGGCCAAACCATCCTATTGGGGACTGGGTGAACACAGAGCCGCAGATTCAGTGAATTTATGTATTGCAGCACCAGCTCTAAGAGAGTGGATTAGCTTGGCACCTAGCAGATTTAGTTCTAGCCCTTCACAGACTGTTATGCCAGGTATCCCTGGTGATAACATCAATGGCAGCAGTGTTTCCTCTACAATGCCTTCCACAGTTCCAGTTGAGATATCAGCTCAAGCTCAAGCCTTCTAGTAGCATGGCTGAGAGATAAGGTATGCAGCTTTGACTGCCTTTTCTGCAGATGCTGTTCATTCCTTATTAGGGCCCTTTGTGTGTTGGGTTGCTCTGGTCTAGGATTCTGGACCATGCGCTTCAAGCATAGTCTGGTCTAGGATTCTGCCTTCCGCAGGCTAGTGCCATAGGATGGACGTTCATCACAACAAGGGGATCAAAAAAAGTATTTATTATTGGTGGGTTTTTTTAATATGACAAGATGTAGAAATTTTATACTGCTTGCTGACTTCTAATTACAAAATATGCAAGAAAGATATTTGCTTCCAAACCACTGATTTTACTGATAAATTGTATAAATTGTATCAATATGACTAAACCAAGTAAAGCGAAAACCAGATGGCTTTTAATTCTGTTCTGGTAGTTTTCAAAACCACAAGGTAGCAAGGCTAAAGACCATTAAGACTGAAGAGATATTTGAAAAAGAGAGAGAGAGAAATCACACATCAAACACGGGCAGAAGAACTAGAATGACAATTTTTTAAATACAATAAACACAATAGTTTAATCTTTTATAACTGTAATTCAAGAATAGTATTTTAATTAGTCAAATTAAAAAGAAAACAGCACCTTGGGAAGGTATGTCAGAGTGGATTACAGGTAACTGAAATTATGTCATGACATACTTAATTGGTGTTTTTCCACTGTCACTAGAAGTACCTGTATAATTGCATTTATTGGAAAACACCCAATAAATACAATTATACAGGTAGACACTGATTTCAGCTTTAATCTATTGTTGTTATTCTACACTCCCAGGCATGGTAAAAGAATGGGGGCGGGGATACTGATTCTTTTTTCATGCAAATTTTATACTTACTTGCTTTGAGTCAGATCAACAACAATGAGATCTTTTTCCAGCAGCACAGCAACAGCATAGGGTTCTTGAAACTCTTAAGAGTAAAAAACAAGGACAAGGCATCAAATTATTAATAACCAATAACTGGAAAACAGAAGATCTCAAGTATAATCCTAGGTAAAGCAACCATTTCCAACCTGAGACAAAATACACTGATCAACATTCCTTATATTATGGATAGACATTACTGTCAAAAAGCTTACAGACTACCATTAAAGTCTAAAATAGCATTTCTTTTTTCTCCTTATCACAGGGCCTTTTCACACTTACCTTTGGGAATGTCCCACACAGATCACAGGAACATGTTGTCTGCACCACAGCCTGCTTCTGTTGTCACAGAAACATTCCACGCCATTCCTGAACCTTACCTGCTGCAGACAGATTAAAAGCTGTCCACAAGCAGTCCCATGGCATCAGAAACAACTTGAACGTGATGCATACAGCCATACACAACACTTCCAGCTTGCTCCGCCCCCGTGCATCAGATGCAACAGCATATCACCCAATCACAAAGAGGGGCAGACTGGCCACCTGGCATCAAGACCTGACCCCAGGAACGCAAGAAGATGTCTTGCCTTTCACATTGTTTCAACTGCTGGACAGGACTGGAACTGTTCCAGTGCTCAGCATGTGAATGGGCCTGTCCCTTCTAGTTGTTAACTGGCCTGGGGACCATTCCAAAAAGGTCAGCATGAATTTGGCCACATTACTGGGGAAAAAGAAACATTCTCAGACATTAAGACTTCTTGGAACACTGATGGAACACACATTACTGCTGTCATAGATTTGGCAGTAAATGCAGACTCATGAACCGTGAAGCAACCTAATAATAAATATGGCTCTAACACACTATTGTATATACAGTGCTGACCATAAAGAATGTGGTATTGCACAGGTAAGAGACAATTTACACTGAACCAACTTCTATTTGAATGAGAATGTGCAATACTTTGCAATGGGATCTCACCACACCATTATCTGGCAAATCCACAACAGACGCCCACTGCAAAGTTTCCACACAGGTCTCAGACTACTCAGAACAATTTTAACGCCAGCCCTTGCTATTAAGGATACAAATGAATCAAGCCTAATAAAGATCCACTTGTGACGCTAAAGCTCTCAAAGCCCAAAGCAGAGTACATTTATCAGATTATTTCTTCAGCTAATCTCAACTGTCACCGGCAACTCCTACTTTATTCTGAACAAAACTCCATTATTTGTTCTTAGAAGACAGGCTAAAATTGTAGAACACACACACACTCACCATTTGGGTACGGAGTTTCACAAAGAGTTAAAAAGTCAACTATGGGATGATCCATTTCAAGTACTGTAATCGCTTTTCCATGCATGATAGTTAAGCTTGGTCTTCGCCAAGGTTTGTCATATGAAAGTCCACCAGAAAAAATTATAAAAGGATCACTACATGGGGAGAAAAAATTAAAAGGCTTAGTCATTTCAGATTTTTTTTTTCACTGATTTTTGCTCCAAAGATTTTTGTAAGTTATTTAAAAAGATGCAGCTTAAATGTTAATTTGGACTAATTTTAAAGACTCACAGGTTAACTTCTGCATGGGTTCCTATAACTTGTGCTGTGAACAATGAGCCTGCCATGGGAAAAAACATTCTGGGGTAGGATCATAGCACAGGCTGGTGGCCATCTGCTTGATGCCCAGCCAGACCAACTTTTGAAGTCAGAGAACAAAAGCTCCCCAGTTTTCAAGTTGCAAATGTGAGATGATTCAGCCTCACAGTTTTTAAACTACACTATTGTACCTCTGGGAAAATAAATAAGTATTGCGTCAATATCCCAAGTTGTTAGACCTGGTGCAGGTGAGCCTCCCCGGGCAGAGGGATGGATAATGTGAAGATGCTCTGAAAATTCTGCACTTTATTCCACATGCTGCCCCACATTAGCCTGGGCATGTGCTCTAACAGTCTGTGTGCACTCTTTGAATCTTTTTTTGAAAATTAAAAACTTTTCATTTCAGTATTTTCCTTCCTGTGATCTGATATAAAGAATGACTCATCTGACATTAATTAAAAATGGACAGCTGGCAACAGTTACAATAGCATGACTACAGTAGTTTCAGTAGCAACAAACCCCTGCTGAGTGACAGTTATTTCCTTAGTAAGATAAAGAAATATATACCTACCTATTTTTACAGGTCTTGTATTCTACTTTAAGAATTGGTTTACAAGATTCAACTTTCTTCCCATCTCGTTGAATCTTACCTGTTAGAAGTTCAGAGCAAACAAAAAATTACAGTACATTCTTTTAAGCCCAGTGTATGGAACTGGTTTATGGGTATTTTGCTTAGAAACCAGCAGAGAAATGCACAGTAACTTAAATGTAATCAGTAACAATCCAGGGAGTGGTTCTAAGCACTTGAGTAATTGATTATTTGCAAAACCCCAAAACACACTATGGCCGTGTCTTCACGGCAAACTTATTTCGGATTCAAAACGTTTTCAATCCTCGAAGTCCGCATGGCAATTTGGCTTAACACGCTTTCCCAGTGTTAAACCACCCCAAAGCGTGGTGAATCTCAATCCTGGTTTCAACAGGTCTCACTCCAGATCATGCACTTGAAATGTTTTACATTTTTTACTGTGTGGACAGTACCGTTTTAAGGGATGAGAATCCATGTTTAGGGTTTCCCTCTCCCAATAGCTTGCTTCCAAAGACAGTGATTTCAGTGTAAAAATCCACTTAACAGTGATCGCTACACTGTAGCGATGGAACCATTCACACCTTGATGGTTGGAATAACAATGTTGCAATTTTGTGCAATTCTAAAAAGGGAAAGGAAAAGGGAGGGAGGAAAGCATCTGAGGTTCTGTGTGAATGTTTAAAGCAAAGGGGCTTTAGTTGCCACTGCTGCTGTGTGCCCTGAGCAATGGGGAGAGGAGGGGAAAGATTTGCTGGCTGCCCGCTGCCATTTTTCCTCCATCCAGGCAAGCGGCAGCCACCCAGCCACCCAGCTAGGCTCCTGTGAAGGGGTCCTTTATGGGTGGCACGTCCATGCCAGGAGGAAGAGGGCAGGGCAGCCCCCAAAAGCAGCTTTTAAAAAGTAGCCACTTGAGTCATGTACGCCACCTACAATCCTCAGAATCTGGATCGAATGCAATTAAGTTAAAAGTAATGGGAACAGGCAAATTCGCGTTTGCATCCAGTTCTATTATTTCGGTTTAAGAAAACTGGATTAAGCTTTTAATGGGGAGGCGCCCTACATTTTACTATCTTTCTGTAACAGCCAATCTCTTTTCTGTTAGAACATCGACGAGCAATCTCTTGGGCTTGGTTCCCATCTGCTAAAGATGTTCAACAGAATCATCTAGCCTTAAGGGTCAGCAGAAAGAACTGCAAACTATATGTGACCTTACCGAAGAAAAAGTACAAGGATATCCCTGTTTTCACAGGTGCAATATTTTCACAAAAATGGCAGAATTTTGCCTTGGTATAGTTGTTGCTACCACGAGATAGCTGTTGCCTCTTGCACCATTGCAAGAGGAAGATGACCCAGGTTCAAATGAGCAAGTGCCTCCAAAGAATCCATGGCAACACACAATTGGTGTAGGGAACTAAAACTATGGGGGGTTTCTGCCCACATTTCTGTTCCCCAGGAGCAATTCAAGCTGCATTTTGGAGATTCTGGGGTAGAATATGCCCAAACCCCTGTTCCAGCAGCTCTCCACCCTGTCCTGGATCCTGCACTCATCTGGGTGGTACCTTTATCTTATAAAGAGCTGTTGAATTGGTTGCTACATCTTTAGTTAATCAACAAAATAATCAATCTGACACCTGGATGCCACCACATTCTGGAAGGAAGGTTTTAAAGAAAACGTGGCTTCCATAATAGAGTTGGAAGCCTGAAAAAGAAATTCCCCTTCCCAGGAGGCCAGAGAATACTGTTTATTTTAGGTGCAGTTCCTTGACCACCCCTCACAAAAGCATCTTATACTGTTTATTCAAGGGATTTATAATACACACTTTAGTGTTTGATGAGCTATGTCCTACTTCATGTAGGCTGCACCTCATTAGAGTCATTTCTGTTATATTATAGCTGGGTGGTGAGGTAATGGAACGCACACAGTTCTATTCATTCATTCATTCATTCATTCATTCATTCATTCATTTTCCACTGTCTAGATGACAGTGATCAGACACAGCAAAGCAGCTTAGAGACAGCTTTGAGGTGGGATTCTTCACACACCCATTTGCTCATCCCCCTTCTTCAAATTCTAGGCTAGAAAAGGTGGCATAGAGAAGGCTTGGGAACATGAGGGCCACACACTGTCTCTCTAAGATGGCCCTTTTATTATGTCTGAATGCAGCCTCAGTTTTCAATAACACTTTACACCAGCTCATGCCAGGACCTTTGACCTTTCAGCCTCCAATGAATCCAGCAGTACATGTCTGCTTTTCACAAGCCACAGGCTAACTCATAATTGTTTCTTTGGGCCACAACATACTTTTGAGCCCACAATTTTTTTGCATCTTACCATGTGGAATGATTATCTGGAAAGGCCTGCTAGGAGTTTTTAAATTCCATAGGGTCAAACTGCCATCAGAATGACTGCACATAAATTGCTTCCCTTCATGATGCCATCCGATAGAATGAATAGCCTAAGACAAATATAAAAGTTTATACAGAATTTGACACATGTTCAAAGTCAGTAAATATAAGTGTGCAATTTATTTGTTTGTTTCTATTTCTAGCCCACCCTATATCCAAAGGTCTCACGGCAGGTCACAACAAAATAATAACCCAGGAAAAAAGCACAATGGAAAGAATGAAGTTAAGTTTGCAATCACAAATATTTGTACCACATCTGCACCTAATTTTTAGTGGCATCCACACCTAGATAATCTCAGATCTGGACACTGAGATCTGGTGGAAACACTTGCCTACATGATCTCCAGGGCTGTGATCACACCTAAGATTTAATCCAGATTCAGTCCACTTTCAGAGCTGGAGAACACATCAGCAAAGTGACCAGTAATTTTCTTTCCACATTATCAATCCCAAAGGTGGATTTTCTAAGTTATTTAACATTGAAAGAAAACAGCTTGTCACTTTGCAGATGTATTCTCTCACTCTGAAAGTGGACTGAAGCTGGGTTAAACCTTAAGTGTGACCACAGCCCAGGACACACTGAGCCTAACTCCTTGGTGACTTTGAATAAGTGTGTGAATGAACAGGCAGTACAAAAGTGGTTAAAATATTTTCAGTATATATTTTTCTGTCTTGACTCAAATAAAGCAAACTCAAAATAAAACAAGTTTAACAAAGCTAGAAAGTTGCTTTTAATCACTTATCAACACAGATGGGCCTTATCAGCACAGATGAGCTTTGCCTGATGCCATAGCTGTTTTTCTATAACAAAATAACATAGTTATTATTCTCCAACAAAAGCAAGGAATCAATAATTGAATCCATTTTTGAAGCTAAATGTTCAAAAGCCATTGAAGCCATTGGTTCTGCTTTTAACTAAAACAGAAAAGCATACCTCATCATAATATAGTCTTACATCTGCCCGTTTTGATCTCAGATCCCAGAATACCACCGTCCCATTTTCATAGCCTATCAAGAGCTGTGAGGAAAAATCAAAACGTAATCACATTGTCAAATCAAATATTTTGTTCTTATTCAATTATAGACTTCTAAGTACATATTCTTGCTCCCTTTTGGACGTAGGTAGAGTTTTCACTGCAGAAGATCAACAAGCAAACTATGACCAGTTAGATAATAGAGTACTGTACTTGAATTTTTGTTTAAAATTTCCACCTAATTCCAAGCAGCAGCAAAGGAGGTGAGAGGGCCACACCTTCCGGCCAGGTGAACCATATTTAGGTCCAGGCCAAAACATGATACAGCGGATCAAAAGGGAAGCTCCAAACAGAATTGTGCCTTCCTGCCAGCTGATTACAGAGAACAGAAGTGGCTACATATTATTCACTGAACTTCAGTTCAGCACAAGCTTAGTTACATGATGTATCTCTGGGAAATGTCAAAGCAAAGCCTAGAGACAGATAACAGGTCAATGAGAACAGAAGGTTTGTCAGCTGTGTTGAGTCCCCTTAAGGGTAAGAAAAGTGGGATATAAAAACCAACTCTTTCTTCTTCACCCTTCATTGCAGCTCTGGAGGCAGGATGAGCCCATTACTCCACTGTTAGCCTTGCACAGGTTCTCCCTTTGAACTGAGGCAACACACTCCCCACCTCTTGCTCCTACAATGGGCTGCAGCCCACTGGGTTTATCCTTGATAAATTTTGGTCTACGCCGTCTGCTGGGTTGTACAGGCCTGCATTATCTTGTCTTTCCTTATTACAGCAGCAAAGCTCACCTGCTACTGCCTCCAAGGTAAAACTACATTGTCAGCACTCTACGATATCATGTATAATTTTACAGCCATGCGAGATAGGTAATAAAAGAAAATATTAAGAAATGTGTTTAGCTCCCCATACTTACTTTCCCTTCATCTCTTGGGCTGTCACTCAGGTGTACAACAGGACCTGGATGAGTCTTGGTGGACCTGCAAATAAAAATCAACCCAATAAGGACAGAATAAGTAGATTTGAACCTTGGAGAATGAGTACACAAAGGCTGCATCCCCAAAAGACTTATTTGCCTCTTTAGTCTCCCTCTACTGTCACTCTATTCAAGCGGACTTTAAAAGTGCCATGCACTTCCGGAATAAGCGTCCACATGAGGCTCAGCAAAACGCGCATTTAAAACGCACCTTCTGTCCCCACGGAAGCGTGTTTTCTTTCCCTGCATCTTTTTCTCCCCGCCCCCTCTCTTGTTCAAAGGAAAAATAGCCATCGGTTCTCTGTTCGTCTTCCAGATCTCCGTCCCCCGAAATGGCTTCCCATGCCGGCTGCAGCCATCGGCTGAGCGATCATTTGCTCATTCACTCTTAGCACTTTCACAGAACACTGTCAAAATCCACCCAGTAGAGCAGCGGTGACTTTAAATACACCCACTTCACACCTGATAACAATGTTGCAATCTATCCACTTCACACCTGATAACAATGTTGCAATTCTCTGCAATTCTGGGTCTTTGAAAGTTCTGTGCTTTAGAAAGGGAAGGAAGGGAAACTGCAGCATTTCTGGGAGATGTGTGAATGCTTTATGGTTTTATGGCTGTGTGTGCAGGCAGCAATCCCTGCCCCTTTTGCCACGGAGGGTCCCCAAGGTAAATGCTGCAAGGAAAACCTGCAACTTCCAAAAAGAGCGATGAAACTCTTCTTTAAAGGGCAGGTATTTTGTTGCGGGTTTTTCTGCTTTTGTAGCACTGGAAGCTCGTTCAAAACCCTGGCATGGGGGAGCTCAGAGGCAAAAGAAGATTTTTAGCACACTTTAAATTGCTTGGGGATGCACCCAAAATTAAAGGAAATGACCCAAAGAGCTGCACATCGTGTTATGTAACTGAACTGAACGTAAGTCCCCCTTCTGGAGGGAAAATAGCAAATATATACCTTAGCATCCCCACAAAAGGCCTGTAGACAGTAAATACAGTGGAAAGTGGGAGTGAGGTGGGAAGAGATCCATAGTGTTTGTTATGGACAGAACTACAGTCCATTCAGAAAGGCTGTGTTCACACCCAAATTTTAATCCAGCTTCACTCCACTTTCAGAGTGAGCGACCACATACCAGCAAAGTGACTATTTTTTTCAGCATCATCTAACCCAGAAAAAATGACTAGTTACTTTGTTAATTGGTCATCTTGAAAGTAGACTGAAACTGGATTAAGACTTAGGTGTGAACACAGCTGAAGAGTCAGCTGGACTCTTGCAAAGGGAATCCTCTACCAGCCTTCAGAAATTCTTGGCATGTGCCCACACAGCCACAGGCAAGCATCAGGTGCCTCCTTCTGGTCCCTCTGTAAGCAATATTTTTTGAAGGATGGATAATTCCACAAAGATCTGTTTTAAATGGCAACAGTGCTCAGTTTTGCATTTGGGTTATGTCTCATTTTGCTTGTTTTACGTATGAAAAAAACTTCAACAAGATGTAATTAAAATACCAATGAGGCTACAGCCATAAATTAATAAGAGCAGTTAACTGCATATGTAGGCACATCAATCCCCCTTTTATCACACCATTTCCTTCCTGGTTGTGCATCTTCCTGCCTCTGCTTTGAATGAAAACACATATAAAGACAGTGTATATGGGGGGGG
>MTQE01002560.1:7613487-7623870 GCA_014337955.1 Aspidoscelis marmoratus | reverse complement strand
ATAACGTTGCCGTGAAGACACGGCCTGGGCTTCTTCACACATAGTTTTCATGGAATACTATCCCACAGAGGCTAGGTTCAGGGACAGTGGCAAACGTTCACACTGAGAATGCCAGCACCATCTCAAAAGTAACCTAAACCTATCTTGCAGCCATTGAAGTGCAGGTGGTCCGCCCCAGACTGTGCGAATCACCATAGCAACAGCCACAGCAACCTCTGCCACGCCCCATGCTGTTGCTACAGCAATTGCAATGTGGCACATGACTGCGCAGCCACAGTCACAATGCTCTGCCCTATGCAGTGTTTGCACACAGAAGCAGTGAGAATGATATGGCTGAGAGTTTACCGAGAGCAGCCTAGGTAGTTGTGGTAAAGCTGTGTTGCAGTTTTTATTGCTCCACAACGAAAGACATCTCTGATTTCTGTCTCCATCTCAAGATCTCCCTAAGCACCTTGGCTTTAGGGCCTATTTTCACTAGGCCCACAGGGGAAGTCCCAGGGTTCTCCAGCATGGAGCATCCAATCTGGAAGTGGCTCCATGCACGCTGCACTATCCCCCAGCTGGATAGCTGTGGCGCACTAAAATGTACTAGCTGTGTCTGGGACATAGCTAGTACAGTCTGACACGTACCCTTCGTACCTCTTCCAGATGAAGGGTGTGTGGGGCGGGGCTATGCAGCTGCAGTTGTGCACCATATTACCCAGTTGCCATGGCAATGTCTGACATGCATGGCCATTGCAGTGGGGAGGTGATTGCCTCTAGTATGCAGGAGATTGCACTTACCTGGCATTTGGCCATGCGTGATGCCTCAAAGAAGTGAAGGTGCGAAAAGGCCTATGCTATATCATGCCATACCATATTTCTGGTATTAAACTGTTTTTCTGACCCAGTATTACTACATACAGCAACTCCATGGAGGAGTCTATGGTTGTTTCCACACTACACACCTTGGTGTGCAATACAGAGACCATCCTCTGGCCTGAATCAAGTGATTTGGGTCAGGTATAGGAAGGGCTATGAGGAACATGCCAGCACCTCTCCACAAGATGGCTGCCTGTCCTGGACTTCTTTTGGTGGCCAGAAAACTGAAGTTCTCCAGCCTCCAAAGTTGTGAGCCACAGAAGTTGGAGCAGTAGGCCTGGAAGTGGCCATGAAAGTGGGTCATTTCCAGAATTTCCAGAATTTGGCAAAATAGCTCCAGCTGCTTCAGCCACTGCCACTTGTATCCATAGCTGTGGCTGGAGCGGCCCATGGCCCGTGGCCAGCGAACAGAAGAGAGACCACTTCTCACTCTCTCAAGGAAGGACTAGAAACAATGGGGTGAAACTGCAGGGGAAAAGATTTAGTTTGATGTTAGGAAAAAATTTCTAACAGTAAGAATGATCAACCAGTGGAACAGGCTGCCACGGGAGGTGGTTGGTTCCCCTTCAATGGAGGTCTTCAAGCAGAGACTGGATGGCCATCTGTCTGAGATGGTTTAGGAGATCCTGCCTTGAGCAGGGGGTTGGACTCGATGACCCAGGAGGTCCCCTCCAACTCTACCATTCTATGATTCTATGATTCTACCACTTTAAAATGGTTTCTCACTAGAGTATCCTGGGTGCCGTTTTCATGCCAGTACTCCAGCTGCCACAGTGATGTGCCTAGTGCCATAACTAGGCTTCATGGTAGGATTGTTCATGCCCCAGTCTGCCCCTTCCCCTCTCCTTAACAAACCATACGAGAAAAGATGTTCAGAGAGGGCTTGTGGGGGATGCAAGGGCCATACTGTCCCTCTGAGGTGTCTCTAAGGCTCCCCTTTTGTAATTTCTGAATACAGACTGAGCTGCTGGAGGATGCTTCCACAAGAGGACTATTGAAGCTTCTCTTATGTTTCTTTTTTACCCACTCTCAAATGAACCTTGAATGCTCACCTCTGGAAGGGCTATGGATTTTCTCTGCAGGCCTCGACCTAATTAAGTTACTTGCAGGCAGCATTTTGCAATCCCTCTTCCCTTTGTATTGTGTAGCTGAAAGATGATTTAGTGCCTGTAATTAAACGTACTTTACCGTATAATTTGTTTAATGCACTCCGTAAATTTTATTGAACCTGTTGTCTATAGGGCAGTATGTTTATGTTTGTTGAAAGTGGAAAAGCTCTTAGTCATGAAGCAGCTTAATCCAGTTCTAGGCTGCTGCTGATGTTGCAAGAGAAAGGCTCAACTTTGCAAGAGTTTCAGAGTTAGGTCTCATTCATATCATGTATTTTTATTGCAGGTGTTTTGCAAAGCAGTGGCAACCCATGGATCAGAACAGCCAGGGGGAAAGGCTTCTATTGGAAGTGTTCCTTTGATCTTTTCCTACACGCTCCCACCATTTAAACACATGCTTTGAGTGGTTCATGCTTACTGCAAAACACAGTGGAGAAGCCTCTTTTGGGATGTTCCCTGGATGCCAAACATCTGTTTTGGCAATGAGGCTCATATGAGTAGAAACTCCAGCTGCATTTTTGGGTCAGTATCTGTGGGGCATGTGTGGTCTCAAGAGGTTTATTCACACTTAGGCCTCTAGTATACAATTAGGATAGCTCTGGTACAGATAATCCAGAGCTGTCCTAATTGCATTCCGGAGGCCTCAGGTTTAAGCAGAAAAATGGGAATAAGGGCTTTTTCGCTCTTAGCTTCCATGGGATACTATCCCACAGAAAAGTTCAGAGACAGTTGCTGGCACCATCCCACACTTAACCTAAACCTACCTTGTAGCCACTGAAGTATGGACAGTCCGCCCCAGCCCATCCACATTCCTGTAGCAATGGCTGCAGCAACTTCCGCCACTTGCATTGCTACAGTGATCGCGACATGGTGTGCAACTTCACAGCTGCAGCCTTGACACACTGCCCCCATGCAGCATTTGTACACGGAAGCAGTGCAAACGCTACACCTGGGAGCTTACTGAGAGTGCCTGGGGCGCTCTTGGTAAAGCCGTGGAGCAATTTTTACTGTTCCACAGCTACAGGTGATCAGGACAGCCACACATGCTTCTGGGCAGCTCTAGGACAGAGGCAACACTGCTGTGTGTGGATCCTCCTCCCAGAGTCCAAAGTTACATGTGCTCCACATTTGCATGCTTAACATACTCCGGTATTCGTATGTGCCCTTAAGGAGTGTTGTGTGAACAATTTCCATCTTGGCAACCTCTGAAGAATCCTAAGTATCTCCTGACTGGACCAAGTTACACTAAAGATGTCCTGATGAAAGGAAATATTTGCACTGCTGTCTCAGTAATGTTTATGCTGGTTTGGCCATGCCAATTGAAAGAAGGATGGACAGATTCCTCCATATATGCTTTATAGAGTGCTCCAGGCCTGTTGGAAGATACCTTCTCCCTTTCAAGGAGATTTGCAAGCATGGCATGAAAGGGCACAGCGTGGACCTAAAGATCTCAGAGCCAGTGGCAGCTGATGATAGCTTATGGGGGAAGACTACTTAGACAGAAGCAAGGAAAAGCAAACCACATGCCGCTACAGAGAAATGGAAAGAGCTGCCTGGCATGCTTTCCCCAAGACAGTGCCCTTCTGCATTGAAAACGTGGGTGGACTCAGTGACCCTGGAGGTCCCTTTCAACTCTATGATTCACTGGTCCCTCAACTTACAAGAAACAGTCAAAAGGCATTAGATATGTTCAGCCTTCAGAAGTGAATACTGAGTGGGGGGATATGGTAGCTGTCACACTGACTCTAAAGGGCTGTCACACTGCAGAGGGACTGGATTTATTCTGATTTGCCCCAAGTGGCAGAACCAATTGGATGAAACTTCAAGGAAGCGGATACAGGTTGGACATTGAAAACCTTCCAGACAGTAATAACTGTTAGTCAGTGGAACCAGTTTCCTGACAAAGTGGTAAGTTCCCCTTCACTGGAGGCTCTCAAGAAGAGGCTGGATAGCCATCTATCTGGCGTGGCCTAGTAATTCCTGCATCGGACCTGATGACCTTGGAGGCCCCTTCTAACTCTATGAGTCTATGATCTATTCTATGAGTCTATGTCAACATCCTATGTCCTGTTTTCACAGACATGGGAAATGGGCCACTTTCAGAAACAACAACACAATTATGCAGATCCTCCTAGGATGGAAGAGGCCATAATGAAGTGTTCCTGGGTCCCTATCACCCTCCAGTACACTGAGCAAATATGACACTGGTTGAAATAGTGTTTTAGTGGAGTCACACCCTTTTAGTGTTTCTTTGTAGGTACAGCCATAGACTGTTATATATGAAAGCAGCTTTGTAACATTCCTGATCTTGCTGCCTTAAAGCCACAGTAAAAACCAGATACTGAACTCTCCTAAAAAGACCTAGGCTGCATCCCCAAAAGACTTATTTGCCTCTCTAGTCTCCCTCTACTGTCACTCTATTCAAGCAGACTTTAAAGCATCTGCATGAGGCTCAGAAAAATGCGCGTTTAAAATGCACCTTCTGTCCCCACGGAAGCGTGTTTTCTTTCCCTGCATCTCTTTCTCCCCGCGCCCTCTCTTGTTCAAAGGAAAAATAACCATCAGTTCTCTGTTCGTCTCCCAGATTTCCGTCCCCCGAAATGGCTTCCCGTGCCGGCTGCAGCCATCGGCCAGGCGATCATTTGCTCATTCACTCTTAGCACTTTCACAGAACACTGTCAAAATCCACCCGGTAGAGCAGCGGTGACTTTAAATACACCCACTTCATGCCTGATAACACTTCACGCCTGATAACAGTGTTGCAATTCTCTGCAATTCTGGCTCTTTGAAAGTTCTGTGCTTTAGAAAGGGAAGGAAGGGAAGCTGCTGCAATTCTGGGAGATGTGTGAATGCTTTATGGCTGTGTGTGCAGGCCGCAAGCCCTGCCCCTTTTGCCACAGAGCGTTCCCAAGGTAAATGCTGTGAGGAAAACCCGCGACTTCCAAAATGAGTGATGAAAGTCATCTTTAAAGGGCACGTATTTTGTCGTGGGTTTTCCTGCTTTTGTAGGGCTGGAAGCTCATTAAAAACCCTGGCATGGGGGCGCTCAGAGGCAAAAGAAGATTTTTAGCACACTTTAAATTGCTTGGGGATGCACCCCTAATGAATCAAGGCAAGCGGTTTCCACATAGTACATTTGCCATCCTATAATAAAGTAAAAGGCCTGTTTTCTTCTTCTTCCTCCCTGTACTGCCCTTCCTTGGTTTGTGCCTTTAGGGATGTGCACGAATGTATTTCTGACATTCAAATCCGAGTAGATTCACGTGTCAAAAAATCCGATTCGATTCAGATATTTAAGATCTGAATGTAATAAATTCCGATTTGAATCCGCAACATTCGAATCCGTACATTTGAATGTTAGATTCATATTTATACATATCTGTTATACATATCTGTGCACATTCCGTAAAAATCCATATACATCCCATGTTTTAATCCCATGTTTTAAGCACAAGATACAGATAATTTTCCTGCAGATTTGTATATGACAGATACGAATCTACACATCTGAATCATTTGAAAATCCGTATCGGATTTTTGAACATCCATTTTCAAGGTCGAATGTGCAAATTTGTATTTTTGAAAATCTGTATTCAAGTTTGAATGTCGACATTTGTCAGATTCAAATCAAATATTTGGACTTTCGAACATTCGTGTCCATCCCTAGTGCCTTTCATACTGTCAGCCTACAACAGACAAAGCTGAAGAAACTAGCAGACAGGAAACTTTATTTCTCCTTGTGATTCTGTTTATGCTCAACTAATTCATTGCCTTGGTAACTGAAGTCAGAATGAACAGAAAATGGACTGTGTGGGAGGGAGCCTGGTGGAAGCACAGAAGCTCTTCAATGTTGCTGAGCTTCAGAGAAGACCTTGGCCAGAGTAATGAAAACAGATTTCAAAAAAAACGTGTGGCAAAACACTGCAGAGCCTTTGTAGACAAATGAAGAGCTCCGCTATGCAGGTTCCTGCCCATCCCAGGTGGGTGCAAGGGCAGGAAGCAGCTATACAACTGTGTGTCAATCTGTCCATTTATGCGGGATCAAATTAATGTCTTTTGCACAGCATGGGTTGCAAGGGAGGGACTGATGCAACTATGGCACAAGACATTTGTCAGAAAGAGAACGTGTATGAAAACTGAGTGATTGTGAACAGACAAGCAGCTGGAAGGTGGGATGGGTTAATACATCTCTCCCCCAGCTAATTTTCAGTGAAGTGAAATATTTGTACATCAAGTACTCTCTGGCAGTTAAGACTGCTTCAGAATCAAGATACTCCAAATGCCTCCGCACAGCCAGAAAGGGCTGCCTGGAAAGGGCCTGAGAAGTACGGCAACTCCACACCATCAGGCCTGCAGCCAAATCCAGAGAGCGACAAGCACCCTTGAAAGTGAATTTTTAGGAGATGGGAGAACCTCCCCCAAGGACACTTGCTGCCCTCACTCGGGAACAACTTGCCTGGCCCATGAAGAAAGTGGGAACTAGCTGGAAACTTTAAATCCAAGCTCTGGAATTTGTTAGGCTGTGAGGTGGGCAGGTCTGCAGATGCCGCACTCCCCTCCTACCTCTAGAGCTGGAATAAGCGCTCAAGCCTGAAGATGCCTTCGTCCCCCACAATGCAGGAGAAGCAGCCAAAAAATTGTTATGCTTACCGTTCCCGGTTAAATTTCAGAGAATGGAGAATTGCTGGGCGTTTCTGTCTTAGATTCCACAAATGGAGCATGTCATCTGAACATGCACTGACCAAAGCACCCTGTAAACAAACAAACAAGCCAACAAATGTATCCAAATATATAAAGCGTCAATAACAGCCTTACAAATACTGGTGTATGATGGCTGAATTATAGCAGTTCAAAAGGTTGCTTTAAATGATAAACGTCCCCATTGTCTGAAATGCACACCGCTGGGCTGTTTGAAATTTGTACTTAAGTAAAAGAGGTCCCTATCTTTTCTTTTGATTCAAATACTTTTTCACTCATCTCCAAATAAAAGATTTGTGTTTCGAAACTATTGGCTTACTTCATTAATCAAAAACTGAAGCTGCAGAACTGCAGCTCCACTCTCATGTTGGCAATGGCAGTCAACACCAGGCCTGCCCAATCTGTTAAGAATCAAAGTCAAGGATCAATCTTCCCATGTTGCGAGCTGAAATAAAAAAAATAGCAAAACCAACCAGAGTTAACAATTCTTTTGACTTATTAGGAAAGACAGAACAGTGTAGAGATAGGTCCTTTCTACACTGGGCCTTATTCTGGATTATATGTCAGAATAGGGCCTGCCATCCACATGCTAGTGGAGACTACAACAGACTGCCCGAAATAAGGCTCGGTGCAGAAAGGGCCATAGTTTAAACACAACAAAACAACATCCAGATGGCAGGAAAAAAGGGAGTTGTGGAGGGGGTGATATTGCTATGTAAAGAGACCTCCCAGAATAATTTCCACATGGTGCGATTTAACACCAGACCCAAAACAGACAAGATCTGGGAGCATTTCCAATGTGGTGCAAAGCTGCACTAAGTGGAAACATCAAAGCAAATGAACTTGTTACACAGCTTCAGAAGTTCAGAGCCCATGAAACGTCAGTCATGTAAACACACCTACTCCAGCTGGATGGGACCATAGACTCTCACCCCATGTGTGTTGGATTTTTTTCAAGCATCAGCTGGCAAAATTATGCTAGTGGAATGCCACCAGACTGCTAAGTAGGCATTCAATATTCAGTAGAATTTGCCTTGATTTTGACATTCAAATTCAAATCACATATCCATAAATTCAAATGAATTTTGAATTTCACATCTATTCATTTGAATTATCCAGACGTTCGCATGTGTACAGGTTCATACACAACACGTACTTGCAGATACTCATCTTTCCTGCATCCATACGCATTTGTACAGATCTGTAGAGGATGAAAACAGGTTGAATACAGGATAACTATGGGACGCATACGGATGTGGGAAAGATGCGTAAGGGCACATAGGAATGTTGTCAACATTTGTAAGTGCAAATTCGAATTGAAAATTTAAATGAATAGATTCAAATTGGCTTAATTTGAATAGAATTTGGTTAAATTTGAATTTTAAAGATCTGAATCGAATTGAATTTTTGTATACTTGATTCAAATTGAATTGAATCCCAAAAATTGCATTCATGTACACCCCTACTGCTAAGTGGTTCTGCGACTCTGCTACCCCTCCCCTCTGATCCACCACCTGAAGTTCACCGGCTGTCCTTGGTTTCATTATCAACATAATTTTATGTGCACCATTTTTTCCTCCTTCTTTTGTGTGAGGTTTACAGTTTTTATGTTGCCTACAGATGTATGAAGATTTGTGTCAACTTCATATTTTGCTGTGTTATTTCCATATGGCTCTGCAGTTCCATTTGTAAAGTTTCTGTTTTACAGTGATGTGACGCAACCAAATGAATTAGATCCTGAGTTGCTATTCATGTAGACCTTGGGATATTGAATTGAGTGAGCAGCTCTTTTCTCAAAACCTGAATGTCTTTTTCTTCTGACAAATGGTTGCTGTAGTACCTAAGTCACTTTCCCATTACATTTCTCTGAATATTTTAATATAAACTCTTTACTAAGAGCTATAGTATATTGTTTGTTTGTTTGTTGTATTTGTTTATTACTATATTTTTGTATTGCTATCTGATAAAGTTCCCTGGAGCAGCTTGCTAAAGATGCATACATTACAACTGATTAAAAATAATTGTTAAGAAGCTGCAAACTGATTAAAATGTACGATTGGTATTTATCTTCCTAAAACGCTCTTCTGCATAGTTTAAAAGGACCTTTCAAAGAGTTTACACAGGAAGCCGCAGAATCCTTTGCATTTCAACAGCCTGGTGTCCCTGACTCTTCCTGGGACAGGATCACACTACACCAGGAGCCTCTTAAGATCTGTATAATGCTGGCATAATCAAGGTCTTGTGCAACAAAGCTGAGAAGAAAATAACAACTCAGCAGGCAATGAACTTGAGGCAATTTTAAGAGCTGTTTCCACTACATTTGGGACACCAGCGCATGCTGCAGGGGCCCCTATATTGTCCATCACCTATACCCAAAGTAGGAATGAGGAGGAAGCAGGTCTATTAACTCAGCAAAGGTCTCTAGAAGACACATCTCAATCACAGTAATTATTCCCTTACTGTAATGCAAGCTGGCTGCTCTCTGAGGTCCTGTTTAAGGTACTTTTGCCATGTAATGAAGATGCAACCACAGGCAAGGTGTGGCAAGCAAATGCCACACAAACCTCACCAGCCCAAAGCCTCACAGCTGTAGAATGAAAATTCTGGGGTGGTTGAAGCAGCTTAGGACAGCCGAGATGGTTGGATGCTCCTTTTCTGGGCCAGGTAAAGTGTGCTGTAGGTACCCGTGTAGATGCTGCCTGAGAAACCTGCTTTCCCATCCTCTGCTAGATCACCATCTGAAGCTGCAGCTTTTTCCAGCTCCATCCTTCTATCTGGATACTCAAGGCATGTCCTCCTGTTTCCTTTTGGGCCTGGTCATCTCCACATTAAATTCCACAATAATAGATTAATTTTTAATCAATATCTTGCCTAAATGAGTAGTCTTAAGCCCTCACTGGAAGTTATCGGAGATGAAGAAGATTTACACCTACAGAGAACCTGTTCCAGAATCTTGGGGCAGTGACAGGAAAAGCCTTTTTTGGAGCTGGATACAATCTCTTAGGCAAGCTTTTTCGAATGTTAATACATACTGGACCTTCTGAAACTGAAAGTGGTCCTCCAAATATCCTGGGGCATTTAAGATTCAAAAGCTAATGAGAATGGAGAGAATTGTGGGTTAAGGCAGGATACAGAATAAGACCCACATGAAGCATTAATTATTACTTATATTTATTATTTATATTTCTATCCTGCCCTATACCCGAAGGGTTTATGCTTCTTTTTTGAAAGCTGTGGGATATTCCAGCTTTTCAAGTGGAACAGAGTTCTCTAACCGGACTCTATGGCCTTTTCTGCATTGAACTGACATAAGCTACGGTCACACTTTCACTTTAAACCTTCTTCAGTCCATCTTCAAATTGACTGCTCACACCTTTCAATTTCTATCCATTTTATTTGGCTGTGTCCCCATGGGCACTTTAATCCAAATTCTATTCAAATTTGGGAAGGATTATCCCCATGGCTACTGTAATTAATCTGAATAGATTCCAAATTCGGTGCTCAGCTTCCCCATGCAATTCCTTATTCCCAGATTTTATGATGACTATCCTGCCTAAATCCAGAGAAAAAAATGTCCTAATGAAAACAGGACTGAGTCCCCTTTTTGGAGCCGAGTCCGCTTATTTTCCCCTACATGGGGACAATACCAGGCTATTTGGGGTGGAGGTCTAGCTTTCTGACCAATCGCAACCAGCTGTGGGTGGGTTTTTTTTTT
>MTQE01002560.1:7575531-7600704 GCA_014337955.1 Aspidoscelis marmoratus | reverse complement strand
TTATTATTATTATTATTATTATTATTATTATTATTATTATTATTAGCATCAGGAAAACCACATATTATGTGTGAGATAGGGACAATAGTACACTTTCAATTCATTCAGTCATGTCTCTCAAAAGCATTTGATTTATTCTCCCAGATAAAGTAATATATACTACAAAATGACCTGAGTTCTTTTTTACAATTCTGGAGAATTCATTCAATTGACAAGTCTAATTTTTACCTAAGCAAGTGTGCATCTGAAATTTCTAACTAGGAATTTTAAGAATTGTAAATACTAGGATTAAAAGCAGGAGATCTTTGTTTTGCAGGTTGTCATCTGGATAAATACCCCTTTCCACACTGGAGACTTGGCTGATCACCCACATCATGGGGCAGTCTTTGGGTGTTTTTCCACTGTCACTAAAAGTACCCATTAAGTACCCATTAATGGCATTTTTGTACCCATTAAAGGGTACTTCTAGTGACAGTGGAAAAACACCCTTTATCAAACTGGTTTAAAAGAAGGTTATCACAGAACACAAAGTCATAAAGAACAAGAAAGGGAGGCAATATTTGGTAACTTTGGTAACACCCATCAGAATCTCCTCTTGTATCTTGTTTTTTCAGCATTTTATCAATGAAATGCTTGATAATTCCTTGATTACATATTTAGATGATTTACTCCTTTTCTCAGAATATTTGCCTATCTTTAAGTATCTCATGTTGCTGTGTCTTTGTGATCATCAGCTTTCTGCCAAACTGTTAATTTCACCTTGATAAATTCTTTTTTTTTTAATTTCTAAATTTCTGAAAAAGTGGTAGAGATGGATCCTGATTCCCCTGGTCACAGCACATATAAGGAGGGTATGCTAGGAGGCCTCTTAGGCTTTCCACCACCTTCCGGCTGGAAAAATTAGTCCAAAAACTTGCAGTGAGGTACTTTCAGGGTCCAGAAAAAGTATTGTCTAGGAGAGCATCCTGAAAACAGGTCCAAGCATTCTGGTGGACATACCTGACATCAGGACACTGTGGGGGCAATTTTAAAACAAGGTAGCCTGTCTGCACAAAACCTCTGGAATGCATCCATACATCGCTTCTAGCCCTCTTACAATTACATGACAGGAATGTTTCTATTCGCATAGCTGTGGCTCTGACTTCAGCAACTAGAAGTGCTGGTGCATCTGCTGAACTCTCATGGTAAGAAGAGCTGTCCAAGGTTCTGTCGCTGGTGCAGCTCATGGGGGAAGTAAGGGGTGTGAAAATGAGAACTGATGCTAAAGTAGGCATCACGCTATCAGCCTACCTTAGCCTACCTCCCAGTATCCATCAAATAAGAGTGTGCTTTGTTGGGGTACTGGGAATGAAAAGTAGTTCAGGGTCAAGCATCTCATAATTGACCTGTAATCTATCTGTGGCTAGAAATCCTTTCCAATAAACCTGACCCTGCCAGATACAGGAATCATGAATTTAAGAAATGTCAAAATGCTACCATTCGCCTACCATAACAGAAAGAGGCAGAGGTGATATGGAACACTAGACCAAGGATGGAGGAATCTTATGAAGGAGGCTGCTGTATGGAGGTGGATTTCATGTGATGAGGCAAGCTGAACTTCAAAGCCACCAGGCTGACTTGTTTAAGAATTTCAAAAAGGGCCAATAAATCAGGAGTCCAGTTTTTTTTTTTAAAGACAAATTAGCCTTGTCCCCTACATTTAACTGTTGGCCTGAACCAACTTGAGAATTGCACCTGTGGGTACATGGAAGCCTGATCCCATGGAGATGTCTAGGGCTAGGTTGGAACACAAGAGGTTATGACATGAGACTGGGAGCAGAGAAACTAGAGGAATGGAGTCCAGGAAGTCAAAGCACTAGGGTGAAACTTTGAGGATGAAGCCTTGAAGGAAGAAGGCCTGGAAGTCATGGAGCAACACCACAAGCTGTATGAATGGAGAACTTCCTAATATAGTGTAGCCTGTAGTCTCTCCATGTACAGAGCTAAGCAGAAAAATGCCACTCCCCCCCAGACAAGATGCTATTAGCGACAAGTTACAAATGTTTAAGAAGTTCTACAGAACCTTTGGCCAGAAAGAGGCTTCCCAGCAACTTGTAGCGTCAGCCTGAGACTAAACCACAACAATGTACAGGAGCAACTTGTTATGTGCATGTATAAACTCATGAGAAAGGATGACACAAACATAACTCTAGCACTTGAGCTCTCAGTTTAATAGCAGCCTTTTTAAACTTTGGAAGCTTTTTGGGACTATAACTGAGATTAACATGGAGAGTAAGGAAGTCTGTATGTGGCTGATCCCTCAAAATATTCTTCCTGAGATGATTCCAGCCACTGTTCCTTGTGTATAAGAAACTGCCAAAGAGATTAAATAAGAAAGTTTCCTGTCATTGTGAGGAAGATTTTTAAAAACCAGAAATGTTCCTGAAGTTAATAAATCCCACGGCAAATCTATAGAATCTCACAACCCCCCGCCTCCCCCAGAGCAGCTTTGTCAGTTCCTCAAGGCCCAACAAAGAGACAATGCATCCCAGAAGCAACATTCCTGAGCTGAAAGGGGCCTTGAGGTACCACTTTTGACTGTAATACATGCAAAGAAGAAAATTAAACTGGATTCACTGCTGGCCATGTGTTATAAACATGAAGGTAAAAATATTCCATGCAGCCAAGGCAGGCATATACAGTATACTTGAATCAGGCAGTCAGGCAAATAGAGAAATAGCATAAACAAAACAAAATAAAAACAGAAATGGCATTTTCAGAACTAAGCCAGATCAGAACTACATGAAGGTCTAATACAGAGCTGGATCATTGAATCCTAATAATCACAGATGCAAAGATAAATAAACAAGCAAAAACTCAGTTAGCTCTCTGAGCAAATTGCAATTCCAGGTTCTAACTCTTTAAACCATGTAAAGCAGCTGCATTACTAGTTTGTTACGAGACCTACTTTGTTAGCAGCCTGCCCACAAGCAAGCAAGATTTGTAAAGAATAAAGGATTACTGGTTAAGTTTGACTGGTAACAGATTGGAACCAGTCCCAAGAGAGGAAGAATAACTTGACTGATTCTCATATGAAGTTTACTTTATTAAAGTTTAAAAGGCAAACGGAAAGTAACTTTATTACACAAGAAGTGGCAACAGTATGCAAAGTTTCAAAGTTGGGAAATTGATCAAATAGCAAACAATTTCAAAACTGGACATATTAATCCAACAATAATGCGATGTGAAGAGTTTCCCAAAATAACTAATCAGTAACTTATAGCAAGAGAGAAAATTTTCACAGTACCTATGACAAAAAAAAGACAGAGTAAGAGTTCCTGTGATCTCCCAGGCTTAAGAGAGGACAAAGACCAAAGTATTCACATCTACATATAGTATCCCATGCCAGGGCAGGACACCATGGCCTGGGATATGCAACCCATACCACACTAATGAGCCTTCAGCACCTACTTTGGTTAATCTGTATTAGCTAGACCCATATTAGCTAGATCTGGATCAACCACAGACAGAGGCATCTGCATTGAGTTGGCTTTAGAACTGCTAGCACAGATATGGACCATATTTATCCAGTCTACCGCTAATCCAGATTACTGAGCTCTTAACATAGTTCTGGTCTGGATCTACTCTACTCCTGTGCAGACAATATGTTCTTAGCAGCTCCTTGATCTGGATTGTCATGTAGATGATGTATTATTACATCAGTTTGGTCTAGTGGTTAGGGAGCCGGACTCTTATCTGGGAATACCAGGTTCGATTCCGCTCTCCCTCATGAAGCCAGCTGGGTGACCTTGGGCTAGTCACAGCTCTTTTCTGAGCTCTTACCGCCCCACCTCCCTCACAGGGTGTTCTGTTGTGGGGAGAAGAGAAAAGCTTTGTCAGCCACTTTGAGTCCCCTCAAATGGGTGAGAAAAGTGGGGTAGAAAATCCAATTCTTCTTCCATTAGCAGCTCCTTGATCTGGATTAATAAACTAGTGCAGAAAGGTCCTAAGACCCATCCTAGACCTCTTTCTGCACTGGGCCTCATACTGCAGACAACAGCAGGGCACACATCCCCTATTCTGGGATTCCTACTCTGAAATAAAATCTGGAATAAGACCCAGTGCAGAAGAGGCCTAGGTTGGGTTGTCACTGATTCAGGACAGTGCCATTTGCATTGGGACAAGCTGTCCTGCCACAGCCTTCTCTGCTGGTTCTGAAGGCTGGGCCAGGTTCAGAACTGTCACTGGAGTTCCCTGAAGTCCAGGGATAAAAGTTCCTTCACATATAGCCTTCTGTTCTGGGCCAGACCCAGTAGCATGTGGAGACCTTGCCATTGAGGTCTATCAGTAGACCAGTCTAGGTTTGTTTGATTGTTGAGTGACATTTTGGTGGCTTTTAATGATGAAATCTGTAAGCCACATCTTGAGGGCTGCTTCAAGGAGGAAGAGTGGGATAAAAACAGTACCCCGTTGTTTCTCGCTTTTGAACCGGACTTGGTTAGTAAACTGGTTATTGTAGGTTATGTTAAAGCAGAGATTTCAACATTTGTTTAAATGATTGTTGTACCTCATATAGCCATTTTGACATTTATTAAAAGGCTTAATCCCATGGTGCTCTACTTGTAGAACTCACAACACAGTCAAAAGTATTTGCTATCTGTGCCGATGGTTTTTAGAGCTGGATGTGGGAAGGAAGCACCATACAGAATCGGATTAGTCAAAGGATAAATTAGAGGAGCAGAAGGTCAAAGACAGCAATCAATTGTTCAGAAGGAGATCGGAAGTCATCAACAAGCAGCAATTAAAGTATAAAGTGCACCAACTGATGTTTTTAGATAATCTCTATGTACTAAGCTGTTTTATGCTACATATAAATCATTTTTTTAAAAGGATCTGGATCTGTGGCTACATTTCAACTTGCAGGGAAGGTGATATACAGTTGCTCCCAAATAGATGCAGAAGCAGCATTACCGCTGTGGCTCTACCTCCATACCCCCAGTCCACGCATGCCCTGGCAAACATGGAGCCAAGGCCCTTGGAAGTGGAGGTGGTGCTATCTGCACACCGCTGATGACTACTGGCTGCTGCTTGAATCGCTGAGTTCCCAAACTCACTCCTCTCTCAGATTTGCTTCCCACCACGTGGAGGTGAAGTGGCTTCTGTGGCCACCCTGTGGTGATGTGGACACCCTGGCAGTGTTGTTGCAGCATGTATGTGTCCATGCCCACAGAGTGCATGAGGGCATGCCAAACACACCCTGTGCTGACATGGCCTATGGCTAAATTCATTGAGTTTTAATAGTTTTGTGGTACAGGGTGGAACTGAATGTACATTGGGCTCATGGAACAGATCTACAAATGGCTCTTTTTCCAGTGGAATGGATTGATACCACCAACTCTTTTTCCTTTGTTTAAAAAATGAGAGGGAGGGAGGGAATCATTTGCAGAGAGTGAAAACAACTTTGAATAAATGCACAGCAGGTAAAATTTCCAGCCACTGTAGCTTTTCTACTTCTACATTACAAGGTGCCAAATGTCCCCCTTTTGTCAAACTGGATAGATTTTAAGGGTCATTTCTATTATAGCACAGTTTGTGATTAAACATGCTTTCTGGGGTGGATGGCAACTAGACAGATATGGATATGTTTATGTCTGCTAACAATTTTTAAAGCCTTTTAAAAGCCTTTTTTTTCCCCTAACAAAATGATGGAAACATATCGCCAACAACTCTTCTAAGCCAAAAAGTAGATAAAATAGCAAACTTTTTTTTAAGCAGACCAGGTATTGGAGTCAAGAAGCAATCTCTGGCAAATACGGTGTCAGTTTATTCATGTTCTGATCAGATAATTGCTTAGCTGTGGTGATGGCAGCCACCAAGGTTCAAAAAATGATTGTGGCCTCTAGTTCCTGTGGTAAGAAGGTCTCGGTCTGACGTGCCTCTTAAACCATAGCCTTCTCTAAAGATTTGGCACACGAACCTAGAAACATGTGGTGTGTGGATTACATGTCCAAACATCCACAGGAATGGTTGCCACATTAAAAGATTCCCCAATACCGGCCACTCATTGGGAAGATTTCTACAAAGAGCTATTTAATAAAGATGAAGACGTTTATAAAAAAAACAGGAATCTTGGATGAGGGCCTCATGAATCATGGGGAAAGTTTATGGAATTTGCTGCCAGAAGAGGTAGTGACAGCTACCAGCCTAGATGGCTTTAGGAAAGCATTAGACAAATTTATGGATGACAGATGGGTAAAGAGCTACTAGAATGGACGCCTAAGTACATCTTTCAGGCTGGGGTGACAAGCAGGATGCCTCTAAGGCCATTTGCTAGGATTCAAGAGCAGGAAAAAAATTGCTCTTGTCTTCTGCTTGAGGTGCCCATAAGCAATTGGTGGGCCACTGTGTGAGACAGGAGGTTGGACTAAATGGGCTGTGGCCTGATCCAGAAGAGCTCCTCCTATGTTTTTAAAGTCTTATGTTTTCTACCAATAACTTCACAAAATACTACTTCACAGTGAACCCACCTTCCAGTTAGAAGCTCACCAGTTCTAAAATCTATCCAGCTTTGACGTCTTCTCTGGCTCAGTGAGCAATATGGGATGAAGTACTTTGGGAAAGCATGTCTGATGTCTTATGTAAGAGCCACGTGAATATGCCATTAGGAACATGATTAATCTGTATGCTTCCTTGAGAATAAAACTTTATTGCTAGGTAAATTTTAAAAAGTCTGCATTTAAAATTTAGCTCAATAGTCTTCATCTTCTTTCCCAAAACAGTATGAAATCCATGTGGAAAAAAATATTGGATTTCCCTGAATTCTATCACTGCTGAAAATCCATGGAACATTTATACCTAACAACGATATTTACATGATTATTTTATAACCAATTATATCCTTTAGAGGCTGTGAGAAAAACACACACACTAAGGAATCAAAATTGGATCTAAACTGAAAAATAACTATAGGTTTTGTTTTTTACCAACATGGTTCTAAATTAGTGTTTTGTTTTACTATCAGAAGTTCTTCCCCCCCCCTGCTTTTTTTTTTACTATGAATTTGATATATCTCTGCTAAATATGTTGTAGGGATGGCTGGGATGAGAATAAATTACAGATCTTTCAGTATAATTACTGGTAAACTATGATTTAGTCAAGAAAATTCACAACTTGTCCTTGCTGAACAGTTCCTCAATTTTTTAATATCTTCTTACCTCCTCCTTAATTAAAATATGCACAAAATTCAGATTCCATGTCAGCAAATCAGACACAGATACCAAACATTCGCCATCACTAAAGTTGCAAATCTGTATTAAATCTCTAGTTATATGTTCCAAGTTTCTAGTTATGGTTTCATTATATAAAAATCAAATGCACTCTCTTTTAATAGGGCACCACCTATATTTTAATATTCCAGTCCTACTAATATTAAATGAAAATTTTCCTATACACAGGAAAATTTTAACATGGAGTCACATCAGCTCTTAACTAGGCCACAAGTAAATATATTTCCTGCAGACTGCTCACAGAATACAGTGTGTGTGTGTGTTTTAGAAAACCAAGATTAATTATGAATAAATTGTGCCCAGCACTTCTAAATGAGTCATTTTCAAAAAGCTGTTCTGATTACAATCTTAAGACCTCAGTCATATAAGAATAAGAAAATCATTTGCTTGATACAATCGATGTTGCTGAAATATTGCTTTTTTCACATGCAATAGCAGTTACAACTCTGCCTCTGGAAGAATATAATTTGAATCTTGCTTCTAACCCAACAGTTGCTAGGAAATCAAAGATCCACCTTCTGTCATCTGAGTATCTTGACTCAAGTTTTAATCTTCATCCATTACAGCACTCCCATTGAAAGAAGGAAAGGAAGAATTTTACCTTGCTTATATGAAAATGGTCTGAAGTTAGAGTCTCCTGGATTTCCTCTCTGGGAGTCCCGGCAGTCCCTCCAGATCTGCTTCCTGGTCCACTGGTGCCACCACCACTGCCGCCACTGCTGCTGCTGCTGCTTCCACCAGGGGATGAAGTTAAACCATCCAAAACTTTGTGAAAATTAAATTTCTTCATTTTGAAGGAGGGAAACGGGGTATTTCTGGAGAGGAAAACTGCTCACCTTCTATAGGTTTATCATTTAGCAAAAATCAAGCAAAGCCAGGGGTGGGAGAGAGAGAGAGAGAGAAAACACCTCTCAAATTTTCCAGTGATGCAGCAAAACAGTCTTTTGCAATACATGGAATATCAGTGTGGTGTGTTATTGACAGAAGTGCAGGAAGGCTCCATGATTATCAAAGCAGAAGGTTGTCTCACCGAGGAAGGAAGAGGAGAATTCCAGCCGGCAAATCCAAGGCTAAGAATTCAAAGAGTGAAAAGTAGCTAAACACAGGATGTAATAATGCCTAAAGAGTGTGTGTGTGTTTAAAAAATAACCAATATTAGACTGCCTTAAGTGAATATGCGTATGAACTCTCTATGGTGCTGATTTTCAACACCTTTAGATGGAATAATGTTTCCATATTGAACTCCGAGCCACCATGGGTAGCAAGCGATTTTATGTCGCTCTGTACGACCCTTTGGGGAAGGGGATGCGATTCCCCTGTGCCCTGGATGCTACAGTAGCATCTCTGGAATCTAAATAAAATAAAATAAATTGCAGATTCCCTTCGATCTTCCCCGGCCGTCGCTGCTCGTGTTTAGAATGGATAGGGTGAGCAAGGGATCGTTCCTCCGCCGTGTTCCTCCACCGTATCATCCAGCTAAACTTCACCGTGACTTATAATCGGCATTCCGGACGATCTCGCCGTCCAAAGAGTCCCGGAGGACCTGACCTCCTACTCTGAACCGCAAAGCTACTGCTGCTGCTGCTGCCGCCGCCGCGCTCCAGGGCGAGACCACGGTGCGTTCATCCTGGCGTAGCAGCGATCCGTGGCCTCCCTGGTGGATCTCGACGGAAGGGAAACCAGACGCGCTCCGATCTCTTCTTCTTCTTGGAGAAATACCAAAGGGGAATGTCGACCAAGTCCAAGCGACCCTCTGAGCAGCGCCGTAACTTGTTGGCGGCCCCTGGCCCGAGCCTTGCCTGTCCGTCGTAGCCGGGGACGAGGGCCTGGAAGGAAGCCGGGCTCCTCACCGGGACCCTCGGGCAGGTGTGGAGTTGTCCCCCGGCCCAAATCACCGGGGAGGAAGCGCGCTGGCAACAACTGCGCTCCGGCGACCAAGCGACGCCCCGGCCAGCCGGTCCCTTTCTGGGCGACGCAAGGGGGACGGATGTCTGTCAGCACCTCGTCAAGCGTCGCTTGCCAAGAGGCACCGCGGGAGGACTGCAAGGCTGGCGCCGGGACAGCTGCAACGGCCGCGGGCGCCAAGATCGCCCGTCGCTGCGAAGCCCCAAGTTGCGGGGACGACGTCGCCGCCGTCGCAGTCTCCTCGCCTCGCCCTGCTGCAATGCTCCCGGGCCCCGACGGCGGAGGCTCCCTCCGGCCGCTCTCCAAGGTGCTGAAATCGCAGGCTGCCGCGGCGGCAAGAACAGCTCCTCCTCCGGACCCACCCGGGGCGCGCGCCAGGACGGGAGAGGACGGACCGACGGCGCTTCGTAGGGGAGGGACGCCGAAGGACGGCGCGAGCAGCCAATGGTGAAGGCGGCGCTGCGAGAGGGGGGGGCCGGCCTGGAAGAGGATGACGAGGGAGGTCCGGGAGGTCCAATGAGACGGGAAGGCCCTCGACTCAGAAGATGCTCTGATAGGACCGTGCATTTGAGGAAGCCAATTGCATAACCCTCTCCCCCCCCCCTCACTCAAATACAAACAGGACCTCTCCAACCCTAGAGCTAGATGTGGGTCTCCGCCTGGCCAATGAGGAGTTGCAAAGGGAGGGGGCAAAACACGGTAACGTCGGGGGCTTCGCAGCTGAGCGTTTCTTCCCAATTGACCCTCTGGAAAATGGCTGCGAGATGAAGGCCTGGCAGCGGTTGCAGGCTGTTGAGCAAGGGCGCAGGCGCACGGTGTTCATCCCTGTGGAGTCGACGCCAGTGGTGCACTTGTTGTAGTCTGGAGGCCTGTGCCTGCCCTGTCATGGTTACCTCTAAAAGGCTCCATGATCCCCCTGTAAGAGCAGATAACAGCATCAGAGCGCAGAGACAAGCTAAGAAGGAGGCATAGCTTAAGGGGAGAGGGCCTGTCTTCCACATTAAATAAACTCCCTTCCCCCCCCCCAAAAAAAAAATTAGCCTGAACATTTGAATGAGCTCCCTGAGGGCAGGAGCAGATTCACAGAAAGGTGAGGATGGACACTCCGGCTCCATGGCCATCACACCAAATATGCTGCTGGAGTGGATTTCCCACACTTTAAACTTTAGACTAGATGATCCTTTGGAGCATTTTGGGGAATTTTCACTGAGCTAGGGTGGTATGAAAATAATTCGGAGCAAAATTTTGCACAGTATATTTTTGTTTCAGCAGCCCATCGCAAATGAGTGTGGGCTGAACATGTTCAAAAACTATGGGGTGTAAGGCATCAGCTGAAATATAACAGCAGAAAGAGGGATGTAGTGGAAGATCCTGGAGGAAGATGTACTTGGAAGTGACAATACATTTCAGACACAACTTGGTCCAGGTCCTGCTTCAGAGCTCCTTGATTTGATTGCAGCAGGAGCCATTGCTGCTTTGCTAGTGTGATGGCAGCAGGTGACTGCAGCTTTCAGTGGGTCCTCTGAATAGCTGGAAACAAATAAGCCCCAGTTCCAATTGTTTGTAAAAGCAGTGGCATCTTCTCCTGTGTAGTTCCAATGACTATAGATGATCAGAGTGGTAACACTCACACATAAAGCACAACACAACAACATTGGTCTTCTACTCGGAGGCTGTACAGGTCAAAACCTGGCAAAGGAAAGATAAACCAGTCGTAGGGATGAGTAGGTTGCCTAGCTAGTCCTAAATACGTCTTCAGAACTTAACAGAGCTGCCTTCCAAATAGGTATAATTAGGATGTATTGTTCATTAAAAGCAATTTGTAGGCTAGAGGCCGTACCTGTGGCTAAAAATATAAGTGCTGATTCAGAAAATAGAATCCTTATGATAGGAATTCCAGTATAGTATAATTTTTTGCTCCATCTTATAAAGTCATGGAAGGAAGGCTTCTCATGGCATCTTCTTTCTGTTCAGCCATTAATAGTACATGAGCATTGGTGGAAGAAAAGGGACAAGGATTTAACAAATAGGTTCACATGTATGAAGCCCTTCAAGATAAGAGTTCAAAAGAGGTGGTGAAAGAATCCAGGGAGCCTTAGACCTGCTTCAGGAAGAAAATGAGACAGCGTGGGCATGAACCAGATAAAGTAGAAGCTGCTAGATAAATGCACATTATAAAAGTGGGAGGTTTCACCTACATGGTATGTGCACACTCACATAGTCTTTCCATAACTTCCGCGTCAAGTAACACTCAGTTGCCCAACTGAGATAGGAGCTTTAACACTATGTACTTTTTTGTCTTGAAGGAACACATGACATTTAAAAGGAAGCAGTATGTTTTATAATCTTAAGATTCCCTTGTTTCTTAAGCAAATGTACTCAACTGAACTAAGAAGCTATTTTTATAGACAGAGCTGGCTTCTTTCAGCTGTCTATCACTTAGGTATTGATTGACAGTTAAAGGAAAACCAGTAAAAGTAACAGGCAGTGCTATGCAGTCTGTCCTACATTGAAAAAGATCTTGTGCCTGAACTCATTTATCTCAAGAGTAAAACAGGAGCTTGTTTGAAGTGGCCCAGTAGGAAAATTGAGGCCAGGAAGGATTCACAAGTGTATATGTCACATTCAAATTTTATGCTTCTAGCAGTGTAACTAGGCAATATTAACTCACAGAACAACTCTAAATAGAGAAAGCAAACAGGTCTGTGATGGCAGAGATAACATGAATGGATTTTGGCAACAGTTTCTCAGTTAGCCCATGTTGGCTGACCCTGAAATAATACTTAAAGTATGCAGCAGAAATTTTTATGGTGATTATTTCTGAGCATTGCTTGTTCTAAATAAAGGTAAAGGCATCACTAAGTCAGGCTCAGTTCCTGCTGACAGCTTCAACAGACCTATACATTTTTCTTGGCAACAAAATAGTTTTCCATTGCCTTCTTCCAGGATGTTCACAGGCAGGGTCCCATCAAAGCACCAGACAAGTCCGACCCTCTTGATTATCTAATCTCAGATTGGCAAGGGAAAGCTTAAAGGATGACACAATGCTTGTTTTGCTAAAAATCCAACAATTTTATTCACAGAAATATATTTATTGTGCCTCTGAGTTAAATTTCAAAAGGTTTTAAACAGTGTTACAGATAATGACCACTTCTGCAATGTATGGCACAGGCACTGTTTCCTGATCCCAATTTTCTCCTGTTTAAGCATCTAAGGGGAGTCACTAGCACCAGGGAACTCTGGCAAGGTGTCTGAAGGTCAGTGCCTGAGATAGTGATTTTCAGGTCACTACTTTGCACCCTAATGGTGCCTGTTGTGCAAAGCCTCAGTGATGAGACACTTTAAGTCACATCAGTGGACCCACAGCCAGAACATTATTAATGCTTATAACTTTAATAATGTGATGAATTAAAATGTATTCCAAAAATATTTTTATTATGGGAAATAGCCGTAACCCACACACATATAAGACTGCAATATATAGAATCAAAATAGACCAAGGGAGTAACATGCATATAAAAATATAGACAAGGAATAAGAATACTGTACATTTAAAAAGCTTGTCTTACTAAGGGTCTATAGTGGTTTGTGCTCCCTTCCAAAAGTAGGGATGGTCACTGTGGATGCTCCATCAGCTTTTGTTATAAAGTGAATATAACTAAGATCTTTCTAACTTTAACCTTTATAGAAGCCCATTAAATTATAAAACAACTCTCAGAAAGATCAAGGGGAAAATAAGCACTGGCAAATATTTCTTTCAGCCACTAGATGGTGCTAAAAGAAGATACAGCATTAGTTTCATTCTGAACCAAGTCGGTGATCCAAACCCATCTGGGTAACAAGACTCTAAATGGGTTCTGATCACTTTCAGTGCAGTGCATTCTTAGCAGAAGAGCATGCAGAAATGGCTACACAGACAGCAGCAGGGATGAAAGAAATGGAAGTCCCCACTAGCATATTTCTCCTCTGGAAAGTGCCTTCAGTAGTGGAAAAAGTTAGTCCTTGCCAACTGCAAGACTAGTTGTTTGGAAGGAATCTTGCCAGGTAACACGATTGGCAAATGCCCAGGTTCTTCTGGGTGATAGTAGGGATTGCAGCAGCATGGTGGTAAGGGAACTTAGAAGTGAATGCAGCAGCAGAAAGGACAGACCAACCACCTGAAGAAATGAACTATGACGGTTTCTATACCTTTTCCTCAGTGCCATAGAAGGACAAGAAGGAAAGAACCAAAGCAAAAGGAGTGAACAAAGGAGGGATAAGGTTCCATTCTTGCAGGCAAAAAAGGGGCATAAGAGAGGTCATGACCAAACAGATAACTTGATTAACAGACAATGATCAGCCAGTGTGCAATTACTCCAGATAACACTTGGCCAGACTTATCAAAAGCAATATCTGGGAATATCCTGGTACCAACTTGGGATTACTGTGTAAAACCAGACTGATAAACAGCTTTCTTTTGTTAATAAACAGCCGATATAGAAGAAATGTTTTGTACATGACCTCAACCAGTTCAGTGAATGTGTCCTTAGGTGCTAATCCCCTGAAATTATATCATTAGAGAGATACAATGTATGGCAGACCTTCCTTTCAGCTAGAGTTGTTTCTAATGCTTCTGCTGCTTTTTTAAAAAGTGTATTTTTTCCCCTGTATATTGATTTTCCATTAGCCTCTGACCCATGGTTCCTTGCTTAGCCAAAATGGCTATTTTATGGAGTCCCATGTGCTCCCAGCTTTCCATACTGCATGGCTCAGCATTATAACTTTGTGGACCAAATTAATTCAGTTGTACAATAATGTCTGCTCTAAAACATTACCTGCCCAGGCTTCGTTGGCCACTCAAATCTCTTAACACACTGGATAGATCGGTTTTTGGAAACCTTAAATTTTTAACACTGCAAGTGCCAGGTTGCACATGACTCAGTCAGACTGAGAAACAGGTTTGGAACTAACCGAGAAGAAACATAACTGGGTGCTAGGCTGAAACACATGAGCTTGGCAGCAGGAGACTGGACATTAGAGACCTGAGAACTTGCAATTTGGTAGAAAAAGGAAGAACTGGAACCAATTGTGGAGACTTGACTGGAATGAAGGATGGATCAAATTTGGAAGCACAACTGGAAGCTAGGCTAGGAGACAATGCTGAAAACTTCTGCTAGCCTCACGCCTTAGTTTATTTCTGCACCCAGAGGGCCACAAAATAAGAAGGTAAAAAGTGCTTCACTAGATCAGATCCATGTCTCATCTAATCCTACAGTGGCCCATTGACTCTACAGGAAAGGCCCCTAGGAGGCCTTTAGCATTCAGCTTGTTGTGTTTTAGTACTCTGGGAACGTGAGAAAAAACCCACCCCGAAGCTACCTCAAGAGATGGTGTTGTTGTTTTTGCAGTGTCTGATCACAGCCTGAGTCCTGGGCCAAGCCTGTAGTTGATTATTGGTCAAAATTTGGGCAAGTGCATTTGCACTTGCAGGAGGCATTTGCAGCATAGAAATGCCTCCTGCCTGGCCAGAAGTTGACTAATTATCAGCTAGCTATGGAACACGACTCTGTGTTCCACAAACGTTACCAACCCTTACCCCAACTTACCTGATCATGTCCAGCCAGTGACCATCCGCACCTCTGTTGGACAGGGAGGTCAATGGAGCTGCCAGTTAAGCATGCTGGCAGCTTTGCTTACCTGACGTGACCGCAGAGTGTTAGCATCATTACGGCAATAGCGCTGATGCATGCATAGCCGTGGAGGGCACCGTACACAAGATGGTGATGCCCTGAAGAGAACCGGCCAGCGATTGAACAGTAGGTAAGTGTTCAGTCGTGGGGGGATAGGCTAATGTTTACCAGTGTGAATGCTAGTGAATGTTAGTTTACTGCACTCCTTTCCTGTCCAGCAGATGGGAAGTGCGAAAACGCCCCATGTCTTTAAATTCCCACTTGGACAGGAAGCTGAATGAGGGACCTTGGACCAGGCACTGCCTCTCTGCTTAACCCGCAGGCTAGAGGGGGAGGTGAGATGAAAGAAAAGAGCAGGTACTGCTTTAGGCTCTTGGGAAGAAAGAAAAGGCAAAGAAACAGACTGATAGAAGCAGGACTTCGTCTGTGTTACATTCCTCAGTGCAAATTCCTCCTCCCGCTCACCTGCCTGCAGAAGGCTACAGAAAATCTGACAAAGTGCATATATCGCATGGGCACACCATGATCAAACCAAACCGAGAGCAGCATGAATCATATTTTTAAAACTGAAACATATGTGTGTGTGGGTTTGGTTCCTGACATAAGCGTTTGACATTTGCATGCAAAATAATTTCCTGTGTTTTACAGCACTAACTTTTCAGCATTTTTCTGTTAAAAGATTCTGAAGCTCACTTCACTGACATTCTAAGAAGACGGAGCAGAAGTAACTTTTAGTCTCATTTTTGAATAAAGCTGCTCTCAGGTACTGAGAGACCAGAAGTTCAGAAGAAATTGACCAAAATTAAAACGTTAAGAATCGAATCTGTACGAGCCTGCTCTTATATATCTGTGGCCTCAAGATTGTGAGTAAAGACCATGAAACGTATATTATCAGGACACTTAGGTTAATATACTTAGACCAGCCATCTCTTTACCTCCACCTCACTGAGGTACTCTACAGGCTGTATATAGGAATTCACTCTTAGATGAAGTGGAGGCCAAGTCTCCATGCGGTATTCAATATGCCATGGAGGAACATCCAAATCAGCCAGTCTACACTGGTCCCGTCTCCCAGAGATGCAAAACCTTAAGTGTGTGAGGAATGATTCTAAGGTCACTATCTCACACCGAAACAGGCCTTTGTTGTGGTGACCCACAGAAGACGTACCATGAGGCCTATTCGCACTTAGGCCTCTGGAATTATGTAGAAACAGCTATATGTGTCCTGAGTAGGGATGTACACAAATGGAGTTTCTGGCATTTGATTCTTAACGAATGGAATGTTAGAAAATTTGTATTTATTCAAATAGATCCCCTTCAAATGTGGTAGGATTCAATTCAATACGAATGTATTTGTACGAATTCATACAAATATCCAATACAAATGCATACGGATCCTGTACGAACGCATACATATCGGATACATATCCTACACCAACATACGCTATCTCATACCGATGTATCCTATACGAACGCATACGTATCGATATGAATCTGATACGTATCCCGTTTAACGAATGTATGAACTATTTGTATGAATGTTTCAAAACATCTGTATCCATACAAATGTAAATCTACGAACGTCACAACATTCGATTTGTGTTATGAATGTCCGAATTTGTACAAATAACGAATGTTACGAATATTTGTGCACATCCCTAGTCCTGAGGGAAACAAGAGGTCATCAATAAACATTATCTATTAGGTTAAAATATTAATCACCCTTATTAACGAATACAAAGCCAATGCCTTTAGATGAAAGCGTTATATATTTGATCTATTTTAAGATGGGGACAAATTTTGTTTTAAAGAGAATTTGACTGTCAAAGCCTCTCAAGATAAAATCACTGAAGAAGCTTCATGGGCATAGGAAAACATACATTATCTATATATAATAGCTGTACAATTTATTAGTCCTTGTAATTTACCCCATTCTACGACTGTACTATAAAACAGAATATATGTCCAATACTAGGACTTCGAAGTAGTACATTTCTTTTGACCACAATTTGCTCTATATGTTATGCTAAACAAGAAAAAAAACATGAGTTTTAAAATACTTTTTTTTTTTAAGTAACACGTAAGAAAATGGAAATTATCACATAGGTTCTGCTTGAAATATTAGAATAAACTATGCTTGGCTAAATACTTCTAACAAAATTCTGCATCTTTTGAAAACTGGCTAACTTTTGGTCAATGCTTTCTCCTGGACTGTCCAACAAGAGAGAAAGGTATTGCATTCACTGTACTCTCATGGCAATTCAGGATATTAACAGTTTCTTTCTTTGAAGATGGACCAAACAATGGATTGAAGCATCTCTGGTAGTTTGGACCAAGCCTTTTCAGAAGCCAAAAGAGATGATAAAGGGACTTATAAAAGCACTTCTGGAAGAGAGAGGACTACTGAAGTCAATTTTTATTATTAAACTGAACCCTTTTTGTATGAAAGTTCTAACACTGCAGAGGAAATGATTACGTTTTAACAAGGAACTTTTTTCAAATGACAAATTTTGCAAGATACTGTACTGTAACTTTCTCTGAAAGAATAAAAAGGTACAACTGTGTTAGTCTGGATCAGCACTAAGAAGTGGAGGGTGAGTGTCTTGCAGCACTTTAAAGACGAACAGAGAAGCAGTTGTGGCATGAGCTATCGTAGACTAAGCCTACATCATCACATGAAATGGTTACTTAGGCTTAATATACTAAAGATCATGCTGCAACTTCTTCTCTCTGTTAGTCTTTAAGGTGCTTCTAGATCCCTTTTAACCTCTGAAGGGACATTCACCAAGGCATCCTCCTGCTACTCAACAGGATCTAAAATGCCTACATGCTCCAGAGTTCCTGTCTCTCCAATTAATATTTTAAACCACTGTGGTAACCAAATAACATAATTATATACACGTTCTTCACAGCTACAGATTCTTTTGGAAAGGACAGTAGAATATGGTACATGTGGCTGTTAAATTATTATTCATATAAATATATATTAGGATCACAAGGCAATGACCAGATTATATGAAATCTTGAACAATAAATATCAAAGTTTATTTTCAGAGGATCTTCTATGTTAGTCTCAGAATCCAGGAGGCTCAAACATGCCTTCAACAATCCTTTTTCAGGACAGAAAAGCAAACAGTTAAATGTGTATACAGATTTCTAGTCAAAACTAAAAATAAAGTGATGAAAGGGAACTGGAAATTCATAAACCGAGCATTGCTTTACAACTCTGAATGGATGCATACACACCGTGAATGCATCCAAGAGGACTCCAAGTTCTCACATAGTATACCTCCTTACAAGCTTTGATAATTTATGTGGGATTCTTTACTAGGCTCTAACCCACCCACCCCCGATTTTTTTTTTTACAAAAGTAGGGAGAGAGAAATAATTAAACTCTTTGCTCTGTTCCAGAATATCCAGTCAAAGATTATTTATAAATACTGCCTCGGAAGAGTGAAGCTAGTCAAAGAGATCTTCAAACATGCGCTGGCCCATAGCTATATACTGCTCTTTCTCTTCGGGAGTCATCTCAGCCACCAGCTCAGGCTGCTGGCTTACTTGGCTGTAAGAGAATGGGCGTCCTGCTACAAAGACAGGAGGGTCCTCTGTGACGACCTCAAACTCATCTTCATCCTCTTCCTCTGTCAGCCCATACAGGGATGCTGCAGCAGGGGCTACGCGGGGGGGGGAGTCCTCATCTGACTCACTCGTCTCACTGTCTGAATCACTAGCATTGGTGCTAGACAATGGAGCAAGGCCTCCCATAGCAGCCACAGAAGCAGATGGTGTTTTCTTTTCATGAATGAGCAGAGCACGCATCACTTCCTCGTTATTGTCTAGGGCCGCATGACCTTCTTCCCCTTCCTGCAACATATCCATGTCTTGACCACCTGCAAGAAAATAACAATCTATAAGGAACAGAAATTCAAATTCTGGTAACTTCCAGACTGGACTACTGTTATACTCTCTGCATGGGGCTGCCCCTGAAGATAGTTCAGAAGCTGCAGCTGGCGCAGAAAGCAGCTGCTAGATTGGTGACTGGAAAATTGCTGTCTGTGCACGCATCACGTCAGTCTTAAAAAGGTGCACTAGTTGCCAATGTGCTAGCAAGCCCAATTCAGGGTGTTAACTTTTACATATAAGGCTCTAAATGACTTGAACGTCAAATATCTAAAGGAACACCTTCTTCCATATTGACCTGCCTGTATCTGGAGGGGAGGCTCTCTTGGTTGTACCGCTACCCTCAGTAGTATAAGGGGTAGGCACCCGGGATAGGGCCTTCTCAGGGATGGCTCCCAGATTATGGAATAGTCTGCCCTCACCGGAATTTCACATATACAGGAGTGCAGTGAAGATGATCCTTCTTGCCCTAGCCTTTGGTTAAATAAGGGAACAGCTTTTCCTCCTCAGTTTCAGGCACTGTTATTATTTCAGGGAGGGTTAAAATGCAAATAAACAATAAATAAATGAAGCTTACAACAAATGACAGTATGAAATGATTATGATGGCTGCTACAAAGTTAGTTGGTGATAGAAACAGTAAATAGTAATGCGCAAGAAAAACAGCTTCTGGTTCAATTACTGTTGGCAACTCAGTAATTACCTTAGTTTGGAAAGACTGTAAAAAAAAATGGAATATACAAAACTGGGGGCACACATACATGCGCACACAGACACACAGAGGAAAAGAAAAGCAGCTATTCTGCAGAGGAGGATAAATAAATTAACGTTAAACAAGATAAAAAGAAATGGAGATGTTTTTCCCAATGATGGATGTAGAGATGGAAGTTTATAAGGATCCATACAAGTGGCTATACAAGTTGTTCGTGTTTTTGTCTGGGTTGTCTTGCTGTATATATAAGCAAAAAGAATAAATAACCTGGAGACAAGAGAAACAATGGCTCCTAAAATACCAAAAAATTACACAAAGCAAAATTCTCTGCAACCACTTGAATAATTATACAACATATCACTTACTTATATAAATAAAATCTTAGCAAAAAATAAATTGTAAAACCATAAAAAGAACACAGTCAAACTTAATCACTACTGATTTACAGGTATAGCACTAGGATAAGGTGCATTTTCATTCATATGGCCTCCAGTGTGGAACACTTCCTTCCACGTTCAGTGACATAATCTGAATTGTGAAATCTCTTATCTTCCCTTTACCCTTCTTACCTTCTTTGACTTCATCGGGATCATAAGCCCCTTGTACTGTACTTTCCCGTAGCCAAACTGGCCTCTCTTTGGGCGGCTTCCCTTCATTTGGGGGCGTATGCATTTCCTCCTGGTCCTCCATACTGATGATGACGTTTTGTGTATACAGATCCTCGTACGAGGGTCCCTTTGTCGTCCAAGATTCCCTGTGCGGACCGCTTGGAAGGCCACTGTTCCCCACCACACCAACCGTGCGCTCTTTGCTGCAGACAATAGTAACATATCACCAGTAAAATGAATTGTTATACCAATTGAACTAAGGGCCACTTGGAGAGCATCCGGCTTTCTAAATGCTTTATAACTCTGTAAGGATTATTTTGTGGCTCTCTGTTATCAGGAGAATAGCAAATGATGTATCAGTCTCTGCTCTGAAGTAAACTATAATATCGGCCTTAGGGCTATAAACAGAGTTCTATTGGATTTGCAGCATTAATTTGTTCTAAATGTCTCATTGCCTAAAAATCGAGGTTAGGGACATCAGGTCAATGCAGTTTAATTAATCCCATGGAACATGGAGTCACTAGCCTGAGCAGGACTTTGAGTAACTTCCGGAAGGAAATATAAACAGCTCTTTAAAGGCCAAGTTCCTATTTATATTATCTGATGGAAATTACTAGACAGTTGGGCTTGTGCAGAAAAATCACCCTCATTACAAGACTACAGAGCTGAACGATTTGGAACAGATTCTTTGAATGCACGCCTGGTCTAAATGTGTGGCAGGAATGGGTAGAAGAGTTCTGAGGTGATAGAACAACTAGTACTACTGAAGACTGTAGGTGGAAGAATTTTTTTTAAAAAAAATACTTTACTTTTTTTTTTAAATGTCCTATGTTTAATACATTGTCAAGTCGGTTAAGATTATTCTACACGGATTCTGAACATTTCACTTGTAATCTGATGTATGACATTTGTTATTGGAATAAATGATCAAGCTAAGCATATGCTTTTTGACAAAAAGTAACATAAGTCCTCATCCTTGAACAAGTTATTGGATTATACATTTTTATGTAAGGTATGTTCATAAAGCAAGCACTGAATTTGTTTTCCTTCACCTTGAGCAAGGCTGTGCCTAGGAAATGTTAGAGACTGAACCAATGGCTCTCTAGCGAGCTGGTTTTCTACTGAGCTGTACATTTCCCAAAGATAACATTTCCAAGCATTTAGAGGGACATGTCTTGCTCCTGGATAGCAAGCACGGCTTCTGCAAGGAAAAGTTCTCTCTAAACTCATTTTTCACAGTTATTTGAATATATCAAGAAAAGATTTGCTTCAAGTACAAGAACCACTGATCTCTCAATAAACCTCAATCTTGGAAGACTCATGGCAGAAAAAGACAGTATTTTTTTTTAATTTAGAATGTATTTAAAAATGTACATCCCACCCTACAGCAAAAGGTCCCAGGCTGGGCCACAAATAAATCCCAGTACTCAAGATGCACTGTCATCCTACAGTGTATAAAATGGATATGGGAATTAGTACTTAGCAAATGAAAATAATAAATTACACGTAGAGATCACAAGATTTTTACAATCCCAGAACTCTTATTCCTAAGGAGCTATTTGCGCATGGTGAGCAGATATGACAGCTGTAGTTAGACCAGGACAAATGGTAGGCCAACATGCAGACATCAAGTTTAGATGATGTACCCAAAGTGTGTGATTTATTTCTCAGCACCCAAACTTGTGTATGGCTTGCAATTACAATGGGAAAATGGCTTCAAACAGCCCAAGAGCATAAAAAATTGCTGCCTGGGGTGAATTCCAAAATTTTATCACTTTTCAAGTAATATCATTTAAAATCTGACAAAAACAGCTCCCAGATGGCACTTCAACCTGGCACTGCTAACACACGTCTATAAGCAAAGATCAAACGCTTGCTTACAGAGGCTCAGAGAAAAGCGGTACTTGACAGCAGTTGTGGTGGTGCTGCCCCCAGATGGCATCCTTTTGGATTGAGCTAATCATTGAAATGAGCCAAATTCTGAAAAAGAACAGGGCCCGAACATCCAAAACGTACCACCAAATTTCAAAATGAGCACAGTCACGCTCTGCCATTCACTTTTATTAACTGCATATTTTGCGTATTTGTGAGAGATTTATGATATTCCCTGGGGATTGGTGCATGTACAGTGGTACCTTGACATACAAGTTTAATTCGTTCCGTAACCTTGCTCTTATGTCAAATCGCTCGTATCTCAAAGCAATTTTCCCATTAATCCATTCCAGCTCCCAAAACACCACCTCAGTTGTTTTTGTTATGTATTGTACTGTATTTACATACTCGTATCTCAAATCTTGCTCTCATCTCAAAGCAAAATATCACTCGCTTGGCGGCTTGTATCTCAAAACACTTGTATGTCAGGGCACTTGTATGTTGAGGTACCACTGTATACACATTCCCAAATGGCTGTATTTTAGTTGTTTTTATTTAATAAACTCTTACTGATTAAACCAATGTCTTATATTGCTGATTTTACTGAATGCTGTGAAACTTTCTGATGGAAGGCAGGATAAAAATGTTCAGAAAATAAATGTTTACTGCTAATAAGGAAACCAAGTTCATGTATTTGATCAGAGAAAACACCAAATTTCCAGAATGTCACACACACCCCAATCAGATTAGAAAACAAGGTTTTCTATATCCCTTACTGTTTGTGAGGTTATGCACCAATACTGTTCTGGAATAATTTTCTAAACATTTTTGCGGGAATACTGATAAAAATTGATAAAAAATTAATTCATAGATTCCTATAGGGCAAGAAAAACCATATGAGTTTTTTGCAGATTGAAATTTATTTCTTGAACACTTAGAATTATACCAGATCACTAGATCAGTCTGAAAAGCAGAACAAATCCCCAGTGTTGTACAGTCTATTCTATGCAAATACTGCCTGTATGTGAAACTGTGTTGGGCACTACACACTTTTTCTTTAAAAAGTGACTTGGTTGGTGAAACAACAATAACATTTCTGTTATAAGAAAATGTGAAATAAACTGTGCTAACAATGCATAAATACTTTAATCCACAAGTGTATCAAGCAACTTTTCAAAGTATTTTTCTATATTTTGTTAATTTGGGGGGGGAGCCAGTGTAACAAAATCAGCACCTTACAGCAGCAACTTTGCACACAAAAAAAAGATTTGGTTCAGTTCTCAGCTTGTCCAATTAAATCAATTAAGGCAAGTAGAACTGGAAAGAATTGTGCCTGAGATCACAGACACTGTGGCTTATAAGTAGATTTCAATCTCTTTGAATGAAAGATGGAACATAAAGAAAACGCAGATTATAGCAACCCATTATATATATATTTATCCAAAATAGTGTAATTTATTGGATTTTATATAATTTCATCATTTTTGGCATTCTGTTCTTGTTATTCATGTCCTAAATCACCTTGGTTTTATTTTTGAAAGGCAATTAATAAATAACAACAAAAAGAGAATGAAGAGACAGTGGAACAGTGTGAACAATCCCAACCACCATACTTAGAGGCTGATAGCAAAATCTTAACCTTGACAGCATAACTGCAGAAATGCTGTCTTTCCTAACTCATCCCTAACTGCTGAAATTAATTAAAAAATTAAAAATGGGCTTAGTGACACTGATAGAGTTTGAAGAGCCTGAATGAGTTTGGAAGGACCAGGATCGTATGCTCAAGCATGCTTCAGCCTCCATCAGCAGCAACAGCTGCATCAGCTAAAGATTTGTTACCTACAAGCCCAGACCAGGACGGGGTTTGCCCTGTAAACAAACAAACACCCCCAAAAGACACTAAAAATGGAAAAAATGTAATTCTTGTCAAAAGCAAGAATGTGATGACTGTACATAAGCGGAAAGACAGCACACACTCCACCTTGGAACGTGTTTCTCAAGTGACAGCTCCTTGTCAAACATCTGGAAGGTGCATTGGTTTGACAGAGGAAGGAGAGCTATATTTTGGTACATGTGGTCAATACTAGTACAGCAACCTGAAAGGGCAGAGCAAGGAACAGCAGATTATAACACTTCTATCAGCTGCATGTAATTTGGGGGCATGTTGCACAACAGTGCTTGGATTCTATGACCCTTTCAGCTTATTCCAAATTTTATCTCAGGATAAGGACCAGCCATCAGCATGCTGGTGCAGACCATGGTAGGCCATACCAGGGCCTGACACAGTTTGCACTAGCATGCAGATGACGGATCTCTATCCCGAGATATAATCTGGAAGAAGGCCCAGTGCAGAAAGGGCCCAAATCCTTTAATGGTAGTGCTTCTTCTCTTAGCTGTAACCTAAATACTTTCTTCACGGAAATACAAATGGAAAAGGACAGATCTAACATACCCAACAAGCATCTTTTATAAAGATAATATCGAGTGCATATTAGTGCCAGGCACAGAGAAGTTAGTATCTTGGCCCACCTCTGCTTCAGGGCAAGAATCTCCATAGGCTCAGGTTCAAGTAATTCATGGGCTAGATTAACATCCTCAGTCTCACGGAGTAACGCATAGATAGGCTCTATCTGTTCATTAAACCGGGCCACAAGGGTCCGCGCATCCTTTTTGGGCATTGCCGATTCATCTTCCTCCACTTCAGTCTCACAAAAGGTACAGCGAAAAATTCCTAGCAAAAGATAAGCCACTAGGTACTGAGAGACACATAACAACGCTGCCATTTTAAACATAAGCAAAATACTGTAACAGTCCTTAATTTCCCTCAAAATACCAAATCGAAACAAAAAATATGCCAGGATATTGAACCATACATTTCAAACATAACCCTCTCCCTGCTTCCCCTAATCTGATTTCTCGCAGATGTTACTGGACTTCACTCTGTTTTGCAATGATTCCAACCAGCATGGCTAAAGATCAGGAAAATGAAGTCTAACAATAACTGGATAACACAGGATTGGGGAAGGATCTTCTAAGACATTAGAAACAGGAGATGTGTACAATGCATTCACATGACCTGAATGACTTCATCATGCCTGCAAAAAGATACAGGCATTAAGAAGAAGAGTTGGCTTTTCTATCCTGCTTTTCTCACCCATGTAAGGGGACCCAAAGCAGCTGACAAAGTTTTCTGTTCTCCTCCCCACAACAGAACACCCTATGAGGTAGGTGGGGCTGTGAGAG
>MTQE01002560.1:7559655-7572241 GCA_014337955.1 Aspidoscelis marmoratus | reverse complement strand
GTGTCTGTTGTGGGGAGAAGAACAGAAAAGCTTTGTCAGCCGCTTTGAGTTTCCTTGAATGGGTGAGAAAAGCAGGGTAGAAAAACCAACTCTTCTTCTTCTTCTCTAAACCATTTTAGATGCAGCCAAAGTTTTGCCAAGAGGCACATACAGTACAGTGAAGGGAGCTGAATCTTTTACCCTTCTGCACAATTCAGTCCCATACAACCTTTCTCCAGTCCATTTCCCTTCTGCAACAGGTTGGTGTGTAGGGGTGTTTTTCCACTTAGCACTAGAGTACCCTTTAAGGATCCATTAAGAACCCTTAATGGGCCTTTTAGTGCTAAGGGGAAAAACCCCTAGGTGAAAGATTACAGGAGGGTCAGGTGTGAGGGAAGAGAGTTCGGCTCCTTTCACCTCCACGCGCCGATTTTCGCATCAGTGAACACGCACTCACACCGTTTTCAAATGCTCTGGGGGCTCAAGCGACTGGTCAGAAAGCAAACGCCAGACACTCAGGCAACGATCCTGCTCCCTCGGAGTCACTTGCCGCCATCATCTGCGAGGGCAGCCATGAGACAGACTAACTGTAACGGGACAGACGGGGCAATGGTGGCCCCTTCCTACCCACACTGGGAAAAATGCGGGCCAATGCTGCCACCATTGATTAAACCCGACGTCAAGACAATAATACCGATGGGCGGGAAACGTTTTAAGTCCCCTCCCCCCGCCCCAACAACCCATTCGAATAGGCTTAGACTGACCCGCGAGGACCCTCGTGAGCTCTTCCGCTGCCGCCGACGCCGCCTCGCCCGGAAGTGTGCACTCCTCCGTCGCGCAACACGTCATTAACGAGCGACACTCGCCACTCCACCAAATCCCCTAACTGTCCGGAATCAGGGCAGCCCATCCCATTCGGTGATGCCAGGCCGCGGGACGTGAGTGATATTACGGTCAGCCAATAGGAAGAAAGAAAGAATCCTATCCGCGTTCCTATTGGGCAATTTCAGGAAACATAACAGAAAGGCGGAGAGGCCGCCGTGAACTGTTGGCAGATTACAGGTAGCGCGACGCTCGCTGTTTCTTTGCGGAAAGAAAATGGCCGCTCTGGAAAGGGTGAAGGTCCTAGTGCTGGGCGATTCAGGTGAGTTGGAGATGCAAAAGAGCGGAGCAGCGAGCTGTTTGTGCGCAAAGCGGTAAAAGAAGATGGAAATGAGGGTGCGGACTCGACTGCAGCATTTTGTGCTTCAAGCTGTTGTACAGGAATAGGAAAGCTGTTACTAGGGGTGTTTTTCCACTTAGCACTAGAGTACCCTTTAAGGACCCAGTGCTAAAGTCCTAAAATGCTAAAGGGGGGGGGGTTCCACTAGCACTACAGGACCCATTAAGGACCCTTAATGGGTCCTGTAGTGCTAAGTGGAAAAACACCCTAGAAATCCAGTGCTGTGGAGCAAGATTTCATAAGAACATAAGAGACGGCCAGCATGGGCTCATTTCACTTTTCTTCCTGCAGTGTCGCTTTATGAATTGCTCTCAAAGGCAGCTGCTTTTCACTTGATTTGTGGCTCTCTTTCCTGCAGGTGTGGGGAAATCATCACTTGTTCATCTTCTGTGTCACAATCAGATGTTGGGGAACCCATCTTGGACTGTTGGCTGTTCTGTGGATGTACGAGTAAGTGACCCGACCCAGAAGAGAGTGGCCAAGCTATGGCCCTCTAAGGTGGTGCTGAACTGCAGTTGCCTTCAGCAACAAAACATGAGAGCTGTAGCTCCAGCAACCTTTGGAAACCTGTAGGATGGATATATTGCAACTCTCCATTTGTAGTATTGCTGCATTTTACTGAAAACTAATTGGAAAGCCAAAAACATCATTGTAGAACAGTATTGCGTTACTGATGAACACAAAGTTACTATTTATACTAAGGTAAATGGAGCCATGGAGCAGTTTTTGAACAATTTGGAAAACAAAAAAATTTGCAGTCTAGTGATTTACACTTAGCATCTTTGCATCATCAAACTTTATTTATTGGTCATTTGACCGTATCAAATCATAATATACAGTAAGAATATAAGGTATAAAATGACATTTCATAGATGATGTAGCTTAGCCTGTCACGTAGATTAAAATTTTGCTGCGGTAGGATACTACTAGCAGGAATACATTGTCCTGTCACGGCCACCTTTGCCTGGAAGGTGGAAGGTGAAACTAAGAGTAATCCACAATGAGAGTCATGGTAAGCAGGGTTATGCAGGTTTGGGGACAGACATTTAAAAGAAGGAAGTTCAAAATCAAGCTTGAAATGGGAAGTCAGAAAACATCCCAGAGAAGGTAATGGTATTGTGCAGAAGAAATCAATCTGGTTTGGTCTAGCATTGTCTCCTCTCATATTCATGGTGTTAGGAAAATTCCAGACCACTATGAAGACAAGTTGCCGCTCTATCAGCAAATGCTAATCATTTTAGTTTCTTAATAAGCAGATGGGTCAGAGAGAAAAAATTCCTTTTAATTTTGTATGCTGCAGCATAGGAAGTTCGCTTTCCATAACCCCATCAAAACAAAACTTCGAACCTCCCACATTCCAGAACACAATTTATACCTAAACCACGGCCGGTGATTACAATTTCCTGTAACGCCTTCTAAATAGAAAAAAGACATACATATCAGATTTCTCTGACATGCGCAGTAAAAACTAAGTCCATAGCTGACTGGTTTAGACGAGTTACTTTTTGAAGACCTCTTATCATGTCTCTTGGCAAACACACTGTTCTTGAGAATATTCCTCACAATGGGGCACCTATAGTTCTGGCTATTGAATGCCAACTGAAGACCTTTCTTTAACCAAGGCTTCCCAGTGTCTTTTTTCCATCCTTTATTTATTTATTTTTTTACATATAGCTAATGGTTTTAACTTCTTTTATGATGTTTTGTTAACCACTTTGAGATTATATTTTTTATGCAAAGCAGTATATAAATATTTCAGATAAATAATTCCAGTCATCACAACTTTCTGTGGCACCTTACCATCAAATAGATGGTTTATAGGTGGATGTTAATTATTTAAGTCCTTAGGAACCAGAGAGGTCCTCTTTAGTAGATACACCACGGCTTGTTTATGTGCCAGTAGAATCACACCTTTTTGACAAGAGGTATTAATAACTGGATCCATCCATTTCAAACTCATACTCAAGCTTTTATGAACCATGACAGGCAAGGGTAAAGAGAACATGTGATAGAATGAACAAGCAACTTTTCCCACCATAACTAAAATTGATTCATCACAATAAAACAAAGTGCTGGTGAACCTGTGATTGCTGCAGAATAGCTTAAAATAGTAATTCTGAGTGATTTTGCCCTCCATGGGCCAAGCAAACCAGTCATAGCAATCCTGAGATGTTGGCAGAGTGTCCCTTTTGCTATTAGATCATCTAGGCCTCCTCACCACTTGAAAAGCTTGATTAATGGCATTTTATTTGTCTTGGATGGCTACCAAAGGACTCAGAGAAGCAGAAATCATTATTGCTACGTGATGGGCCTGATAATGCGCTCTCAATTGCATCCAGTTAGGTTCACTCTGGGATTTGCACGTCATACACTCTAGTTGTCAACACATCCATTTCTGCCTGACTCTTAGATTGTCTGCTTTGACAGCAAGCTGGCAATCAGTCACAAAAATGATGAAGATGCCAAAAAAAGAGAAGAATCATGAATTACAGGATGAGCTGCTTCCTTGAGTGTTGGCCTCATTACTAACATTCACAGCTACAATTGTGGAACACTGGTGGAGACGCCTCAAGAGAAAAGCTAAAGCAGGGCTACAAGAAACTAATCCCAGGTGGAACCACTGAGATCTTCCTGGGGCCCTCAAACACATAACGGTTTCTGGGTTTTTTTAATGTTTGGCCAATTTGGCAGAGATTGCCAACCTCCTGCACTGCCCACTAGTATTACTCTCAGCTCTGTAAGGGAAAGGTCTCCTGGAAATCAAATAATTTGTCTTGCTACTAGACTTTTTTTTGGAGGGGGGGCAATTCGAGCAGTACTGTCATATTCTGCTCGAACTTGGTTGGCTGAACTTGGTTGGCTGAAAATAATTGGTAACTAAGAGCCACAGCAAATGAGCCTTGTATCCTTAAATAGTAAAGTTTCTGTGTTCAGAAACTGCTCCATGGCTCCATTTATGTAGCTCTTTACTAGTGAGCCAAGACACATATTGATGACACCAATGTACATGAAATTGTGACTGATGCAAAGATATTACTGTATGTAAGGTTAATTTGTAATCTTCTGTTTATTTGCTATTGTTGGTGTTTCTTGTCAGATTCATGACTACAAGGAAGGAACTCCAGAAGAGAAGACTTACTACATTGAATTATGGGATGTTGGTGGTTCAGTGGGCAGTGCAAGTAGCATAAAAAGCACACGTGTTGTGTTCTACAACTCAGTTAACGGTAAAGTATACATATTAAAATAACTATTTTTACATCTATTTGACGTTATATACAGTTCCCATAACTCTTTGCTAGCTAGGCTAGCACTCATGTTGAGTTGTACTGAATAACTTAAGGCCATCAGATTTTGTGTTGCTACATCACTATGCTCATTTTGCTTTGATTGGAAGTAAACCGAAAATTGTGGTTTTATTTGTGTTCCTATACTGCTATTTTACTGCTCATTGCAGCAAACATTATACTCTTCCTGTTTATTTTCAGAAAAAGCCTTTGAAGTATGTTAAATGGAGACGCAGTGGGTGGGTAGACCAAGTTCACTCATTGAATTTTCATTCAAGTGCATATCTGAACCATCGTCTCCCAAGCCCTTGTCTAACAATACATGCTTTTATGTGCATTTTTGCTCTTGTGTTTGCTGTTTATTAGAAATGGTTACACACTAATGCTAATCAAAGTGGCTGCAGTATAGTTTTATAACAAGAACATCCTACAGGATTGTATCTTGTTGCATTCCTGGGCAGGAACAAAAATGTGTAGTGCATCTTTTAAAAATTGGTAGTGAAGTAGTGACAAGTTAAGTAGGAAGGGAGGTGACAAGGATTGGGTTAAAACCTTGCCTTTTGCTTTGTCCAGACTACACTATGGTCTGTGGTGGATCGAAAAGCACTGTTAGTTCTGCTATGAGATGGATACATGTAAAATGTTTTGCAAAAGTTACAGAACATTCACTCACGTGTATTTCAACTATGGGTGAGATTTATTACTGTGGAACAACATATAACTTCACTGTGGTCCTGGCAGCAACCGATGTTTTGTGCCACCAAATGTGTGTAACAAATACCATAGGTTCTTCAGGTGACAGTATTCAAGTATGTTGTCGGTGTGCTGGCATGGAAGGCTTTGTGATCCCACAGTAATTTCTTACTAGCCTTCAGTAATCTATCTGATCTGACAAAAAGAGATTTGTGGCGATTTGCAAAACTAAAGATGTTATTAATGTTTGAAGTATGAGGAATGCCAAAATGTGCACAATGCAGGAAAAATTATATGTCTTAACCTATCAATACAAGATAGTTTGCCTTTTAAAAAATTACCAACTGTTAGCCGCACCCTGCATTGTCACCAGGCACAAGTTCTATCAGCTGGTTAACTCTACTTTATATTAATTTGGTGTTGCACATGAGAATGAGTAGTAACACACAGAGCACAAACTATATAAGTGATACTAAAAACACAGAATAGTTTATTATTAAGAGGCCAGCAGATTTCATTTCAAGTAGTTTTCTATTGGCATATCTAGAAAGCTAGTGCTACTGCTAGAGTATTCTTGGAAAAATAAGATACTGTGTATACATTGTTCTCCCAAATGATGAGTGCAAAAACAACTCATGCTTCTTTTTATTAGCTCTTAGTGTGACCAGTAACCAGAAAGATTTAATAAAACATCTGTAAGCTTAGAATTGCAGACAGAAGGAAGAATGGAATCAACACATTAATTATTCAGCACACCCAGGATGTTCCATTCTCTGGCTTCTGTACAAAGATTGCATTGCCTGTAGACTTAAATTTTGGGGTCACATCTGATGGAACTCTCGCAAAGTCATTAATTAATGAAATGTTCCGTGATCCTGGTTGTTTTGCATTAAACAATGCTGAGAAAGATAAGATGTAAATAATATGTAGAGTATATCTGCCTGTTTGCACTGAAAGTAAAACATTTAAGAAATGGCATAGTTCATCTACCAGTCAGCAATTCAGATATAACTGTCTAATTTGCGGGACACAAGGCTTCACGATTATTTTGGATTTAAGAGCAGACATTTTGACCTGCCTTGCAGCTGCCTTGTGCCTTTTTGGTGGTGGAGGTATTTAGCAGACGGCCTTTTTGAAAGCTGAACAAGGGATTTGCAGAATCTCTACTTTCTCCTCAGCCTGTCTGGTTGATTCAGGCAAAAGCCATTCTTCTACCTTTGTTGCTCTGCAGATTTGAAAAAGGCATATTACCATCTTGACACTTTGTAGTGTATTGATGGCTTCCCATGGTGCCTGCAGATCTTCTGTGGCCCTTATTCATTGCCTATGGAAAGAAGCAACCAGACCAAATGGTTCCAGTAGTATGTCCTCAAAATCCCAAAATTATCAGGGACCCCAATACAATCTTACTAGAGTCAATTTTGTAAAGCAAAATGTTGTTTTGAATTACTGTTACACCCTCTGAATAGGGCTAGAGTGAAGAACTGGGATGTTGGCTGTGTATACAAGTTAATTTTTATATTTTTCTCTTTTTCACTTGTCTGCACTGATTGTATATATTTGTTTGGTGAAAGGAGCATTATAAATCATCATCATCATTAGTGGGACATCCTGCCAACACGTCTGGGAGCCAAGTAAGGGCCTTAACTCAGCATACCTCCTCCTCTTTTGACCCCCTGGCCACCTGAGAGCCTAAGGGTACAGGGTCAGGGGTTCTTGTGTTGCATCACGTAATTATGGATATTGCAGAGCAAAGCATGTTTTTGTGCCTGCCTATGGCTTTTCCGAAGTTCATGCCAGCCCATTAGCCTCTGTGCCAGAGATTTTTTATATTTTTTTAAAGCCATCATAATTTTTTTGGGCTGTAGACATATGCTCAGCTCTGCCATACAATTTTGTCCCCTTCTGCTCAAAATGCCCTGAGATGATTTTACTCACTGAAAACTGAAGTTCTACCTTAGTAGTTTGTCTGATTGCTGTCTAGCTCTATTACTTCCTTGTTAGAGTGAAGTTAATAGAGTGAAATGAATGAAAATTAGTAAGCTGCCCTTGCAGATTTGTTTTCATTCTGTTAAGGAACCTGTCTGCTATTACCAGCACCACACTGAGCTTCTTAATGTATATCCGAAGGCTTTAGTTATTCCAAGGGCATTGTGTGGTCCTTTTTCTTCGAACAGCAGCCTGTTATGCCCCATGAAGAGACAACTTGAGAAACAGTAAGATATTTCCAGTATGGTGTCCTTGTTTTCTCATTTGACTTTGTGGTGTTGAGAAGACAAAGTCTGATTAATGGCATTTTATTTGTCTAGGGATAATTTTAGTGCATGACTTAACAAACAAAAAGTCCTCCCAGAATCTGTATCGATGGACCTTAGAAGCTCTCAACAGAGATGTGGTTCCCTCTGGAGTTTTGGTGACAAATGGGTGAGTATGAGGACTCTCTCATGTGCAGTCAGTCTTACGGTGACTAGAAAGGAGATGAAGCAGATCAGTGAAGGAAAGACCTCCAGTCCAGATCAGTGCCTGGGTACGATGATGACACATCAAATGTAGCCTAACACAGACCAATAATAACAGTAGAGGCCCTGGCTGCCCTTGTAAGCCAGTTGAATTTTCCACTGTGGTTTTCCTAGCCCCTAGTTTTTTGTGAGTGGCAATTGCTTGAACTGTGCTTTGGGACTATATGGCAGCAGCTTTCCGACATGAATTTATCACATTGAACAAGGCAAGTCAAAAGTAACTAGTCATACTATGGGACAACTGTGCAGCTCTCAACTACTGTATTTTCTGGCGTATAAGACTACTTTTTAACCCAGGAAAATCTTCTCAAAAGTCGGGGGTCATCTTATACGCCGGGTGTTGTCTTCTTATATGGCGAGTATATCCCAAACTCTGTATTTTAACTGGAAAGTTGGGAGTAGTCTTATACGCCGGAAAATACGGTATATAAAATGAGGGAGAACTGCACCTGTTTGGAAAGGGAGAAAAACAGTTATTCCAGGAAAGCCATTATCTCTTCATCAGAGACATTTCCATAAGTTCTGCTCCAGTTGATGTTATAGTTTTTGGAGAGCTGAGAAGAAAATTCCTTACCAACACAGATGATTGCTTTCACTAGGGACTACGACCGTGAGCAGTTTGCTGATAACCAGATTCCACTCTTAGTCATTGGAACCAAACTGGACCAGATCCCTGAAGTGAAACGCAATGATGTCTTAAGCAGAACTGCTTTCTTGGCAGAAGATTTCAGTGCAGAAGAAATCAATCTGGTTTGTACTTTTGCTTAATTTGGACAATTTGGGTTAAATGGTTTTTTTAATGGATATGGATATCTTCCTTCAAATCTAATCAAACCTTATTATGGTTTTTACCGATTTTACACTGATTTTAATCTGAATCACATTTTATACCAGTTGAGATCAGTCAGTATAAAAAGAGTTAGTTGGAATACAGCTCTAAGAGATCAAAGGTGAGGACTTCTACACTGAGTGTGTGCTTGCTTGTTTAATGCCGTCTAGTCATAGCCAGCATTGCTATTTTACTTTGTCACCAGGTAATTTCTTTTATTAAACGTTTTTATTTGAACATATTTTATTTATACAACATAGAGGTCAGTCTCCTCACGTCCATCTCCAATTTGGTGTCCACAGGAATTCAGAATCCTTGCAAGAACTGATCCTTGCTTATGTCTATTATTTTGGTAGAGTGGTATGTAATTTATTGTTGCCAGTCAAGGGCAGTAATTAATAAATTAGCACTGTAACAAATACAGTATTCCTTCTGTAATCACAACCTTGCCCATCACAAATTCATGACAGTTCACAAATTCATAAATACTGAGTCATTGCCCCAAAAGGAAACAAATATTAATGCCGATCACTAAGATAATTGACCCTGCAGTACTCCTGATTCTGCTGTTCCCTGGCTCAAGCTGTATTGTTAATGGTCTTCTGTGAGGCAGTCTTGAAGCTGCAGTTCCACCACAGATGTGTAGTAGCTTGATCCTCTGACTCTGCCTTCAGCAGCAGCCGCTTACCCAATTATCAGTTCTGGTCTGAGTTTGCCTTATCCTCATCATCCCCACTGCCTCTCCCCTTATGACTACAGCCTCCACACTTTGGCACTACATCATGTCTCTTGCTGGCTGCATGGCTCTGGGAAGTGCCACTTGGCCCACAGGTAGGTGCTTCATGCTTGCCCGGGAGCCTGAATGACTTCCAGTAGCTGAAGCCTGTGGTTATTTATTTACATTTTTATCCTGCCCTATACCCAGAGGTCTCCAGGCGGGTAACAACATTTGAAATCAAACATTATTAAAACAATAATACTATGTATTGAAATAATAGCAGCTGCAAGTTCTATTATCTGAAGAAACACCTACTCCCATATCAGCCTACTCATGCCTTAAGATCTGGAGAGGAGGCCTCCTGGTTGTTCTGCCACCCTCAGCAGCAAAAGGGGTGGTCACCCAGGAGAGGGCCTTCTCAGTGATGTCCCCTAGGCTTTGGAGTAGTCTCCCCCTTGAGGTGCGTCTATCACCCTCATTGTACACATTTAGGAAGACAGTGAAATTCACTTCTTTGTCCTGGCCTTCAATTAAATGGGGATATGCTTTTCTCTTCCCACTAGCAGATGCTGTTATTGTTTTAATGATGTTTGATTTTAGATGTTGTTACTCGCTCAGAGACCTCCAGGTATAGGGCAGGATAAAAATGTAAAAATGTAAATGTAAGTAGGAAGGGAAAAGTGTGTCCCCATTTAACCAAAGGCCAAGGCAAAGAGCTGGGTCTTCCCTGCCTTCTGAAATGTGTATAATGAAGGTGATTGTCACACCTCAGGGAGCAGACTATTTCATAGCCTAGGGGCCATCACTGAGAAGGCCCTCTCCCGAGTGCCACCCCTTTTGCTACTGAGGGTGGTGGGACAACCAGGAGGGCCTCCCGTCCAGATCTTAAGGCATGGGCTTGTGTGGCTCTGCTTCCAGAAGGCCTTGAATCCAGTTCACCACATTTGAGGCCTTATCAGAAGTTCCAAACGCGTCCTTCCCTGCCTACGTGCAAATGGGGAAGTGTACTCAACCCATTCGGACCGAAGACCCTCCCCCAGCCTCCCTCGATTGGCTGCCTTGCAGTCAGAGGTGGAGAGGCCAGTCGGGCCCCTTTCCTGGGGTCGTGCCACCTGCATCGGCCAGGTTCAGGCCGATGCAAGTGACAGGACACCCACCTAACACCCCCCCAACCCACTCCGGGATCTCGTGCACGCATGAACGGGGCTTACCTTCTGCTGCTGGCCCGATTCTGGCTAGAATGGGCCGGGGCATTCTGAGCATGCTCATGGGGCAGCCCGTCATTGGCCGGGCACCCACGCATGCTCAGATGGCCAGTTTTTTCTGCTCTGAAAACGGAATGTGCAGAGAGCGTGTGGGTATGGTTGGAGCGGTCCGGAACGGATCCGGACGCCCCTGACATGTGAATGCAGCATCGCCACGTGTTCTCCACGCGTTCAAAAACCCCTTGTGAGAAAAGACATCTGGGTATGACTCCCTAGTTTTTTTAAAAAAATGCTGATGTCCTGTTTCTTCGGAATGCTTATATGCACTAACAGCTAAAAACACTAAGATCAGTTGTGAGCCAAAATCTGGGATCAATTGTTACTATGTTCTTGAAGCTGCTCAATAGGTAAGAAACAAACTTATAAAGCCTGAAAGAGGGCGGGGGAAAACCTCTGGTGTGCTTACATGTTAAGGAAATAGCTCAATAACAATCCGTATCTTACATAGCTCTCTCAAGAAACTAGTAACCATCAATTGTAAAAGGTTACCTGGGAGATCTAAGAGCCACTTCACATTTTCAAAAGTACACCTGGTAAGCTATTATCTTCATTTGTGAGAAAAGATGCGTAAATACTCTGACTTCTAAGGAACCAAAAATAGTTTTTTAAACAAAGATATTGGCAATGGCATGGAAGGCTGTGCTCGGTAGCTGGAGCGATCTCAAGAAAGATGCCCTTGTAGCATCTGGTTCAGTTGCACCTTTTCTATAAGAAAGTTGATTGCATCTTTTGAAGTGGCTCTGATAGACACTAATTGCTTCAGTTTGAACAGATACTTATGTCTTGCGCTTCAGAAATACTCTTAAAGATTGTGATTTCAACAGATTTAAAAAGAAAGTTACATTTGCGTTGTTTCAGGACTGTACCAACCCTCGGTACCTGGCAGCGGGCTCTTCCAACGCTGTTAAGCTGAGCAGGTTTTTTGATAAGGTGAGTCTTTCTTTAAAATAAATCTGTTGCCTCTTGGACACATATTTTTAACTAGGGATTTTCATAAATGGGTCTTCTGTATTTAGCCAGTTATGTCGTAGGTATGTATGTAGTCCCACTGGGCTAGGACTGACCCTTCCGCACTTCAGTTGTTGGGGGTCAGTTTCAGGATTGCCCAGCACTTGGAGTGCAGAGGCATCTCTGTTAGCCCCAAACTGAACTTCTGTGGGATGTTATTGCTATACCATCCCACTAAGTTAAGCATTAATTGGCCCTTAAACTCACCCCAGACAGCCTTCAGGTTGTCTTCTTTTATTCTTACCAGCCTGTCTTCCAGCTGCAAATAACAAGGCAGACAGGGCTGTTGAGGATTAAACTTCACACACAGCTTGTTCTCATCAAGATGTTATTTATAGGGTGTAGGATGAGAATGAAGGAAAAAGCAAACAATGCTTTAAATTCTCAGGGTACACTTTTCCTAATTCCTAGATTTTGTTTATTTTCCTCTCTTTGGGGAGAGGAGATTCCCTCTTAGGGTAATTTAAAGGATGCTGAGACTTCCAACAATTGAAGCACTGTGCTGTATGATGGAAAAGTATATTCTAAACTTGGTACACAACAGCTTCTTCCCACAAAAGGAAAGCAAACAGGGAAACATTCCTGCCGTATTGAAGATTGGCACAGGTCAGAAAACTAAGGTGGTAGAGATGTGAACAAAGTGTTTTGAGATTTATGTTTGGCCAGATAACTACCCAAGCTGACTTGGTTCAACCATACAGACTGACTTATTTTTTTATTTATTATTTTCATTTCTATCCCACCCTATAGCCGTAGGTCTCAGGGCGGGTAACATTTAAAATCAAAGACACATTAAAACAATAACAGTGTCTGTAAAATGGGAAGAGAGTATATTCCCATTTAACTAAAGGCAAGGGCAAAGAGGTGTGTCTTCACTGTCCTCTGAAACATATACAATGAAGGGGCCTGACACACCTCAAGGGGGAGACTATTCCATAGAATGGGAGCAAACATCTGACTCAGAGGTAGCCGGCTTGGTTTGTCTGAACCATTGCTGAATCAAACATGAGCCAGACATGAGGAAGCTTTTTCCATATTCAGAGAAGTTTTTTTTTTTTTTTTTTTT
>MTQE01002560.1:7548594-7559595 GCA_014337955.1 Aspidoscelis marmoratus | reverse complement strand
TCTCAGGGTGGGTAACAATATTATATTAATCTTAGATAGGTCCCTGCCCTTGGGCTTACAATCTAAAGAGACAAGAGACAAAAGGAAAATGATGTGGAACGGAACAGGGACACTCTGGCAGCAACAGTGTCCTTGCAGTTGTAAAATTTTTTTTTTTTTCTCCATTCCCCACAGGCAAGATGGTTCCTTCATAGCCTGTGTGGTGGCAGTTGGGAGGGGAGGGGTCAGTGCTGGAAGCTTGATGGAAATTCAATGGGCAGAAACTCAAGTGCATATCTGTTGGAAGTGATCAGGCTCAGATCAGACCTGACTTCTAATTTGCTCAGCACAAGTCTCATTTGGTTGGTTCAGGTCAAAACCAACCAAGATGAGGAAACAAACAAGAACTGTTCAGATTGTTTGAATTACGCCATCTTTCAGAAGTGGAGAAATATTCTCTTGAAATGCAAACATTCATCCAAGAATTGTCTTGGTTGGAGAATACATTGCTGGGTATCTGATGGTTATATTTAGACCCACTGCATTAAAGAATGCTGCCCAATGGCTCTTTTTTGCTTTCAGGTTATTGAGAAGAGATACTTCTTACGTGATGGTAACCAGGTATGCGTGTGCTAAGTCTTCAGTTTCTTGGACAGTGCAGGGGGAGTTTTGTTTCAGAATACTTTGATATGTTCACACTTAGTTAACACGAGTCCTTTAATATGCAGTAGAAAAGTGATATTCAGTAATTACTGCTACTCATGTTTAGTTGGTGTTGGCCAATGAAAAAAACACTCTTCAGAAGTCTTTTTAGGGGATGTTAATAGATTGAAAACTACCACTTCCCTTGTTTTTTACCTTACTTTCCTTCTCCAGAATGACCTCCTAAAATCACTCTGAGCCTTTTATTTTATCTTAAGTGTAGTTTTGATAGCTGTATGGATGTTAAAAGATTTTTTACACTTGCTTTTATTCTTTATTATTTCCATACCATTGTTGTCTCACCTCAACCTACTGTCTCGCTTGGCCTTCTGGCCAGTTCAATATCCAGATGCTGAAACAGCCAAATTGCCAAGCTGGGGAGACAAACTCTCCTCTCATTGCACCAGGACTTCTCTTTGCTTTCTGGGACAGGTTGCGTCTAAGGTGTTCAGTAATGGGATAGTTCCAGGCGCAAAGCAGATGATTAGTAGACAAGATCATGAAGTGTAAGAACGTTTCAGTGTTGTTGCCATGTTTGTCCAAAAGGCCGCTTTGAATATTTACATCCAAGCCTCTGAGAACTGAAGAACATATGCTTTGTTAACATTTGTGTGCCTAACATGTGAGATAGTGCTGTTTAGTAACCCTGGCAGGATTGCATATTTGTACTCTTGCCCTGAATAAACACCCCTAAAAAGAGTACCGCAATATTACATAAATAGTGCATCCTTCTGTACAAATGAGCAGCAGAACAGGGACACCTTCAGTGAGGTGATGATAGCTGCAGATTAAGAGACACAACAACTGTAGGTATTTTTGTATTTTAGCATGCAATGGCAAAGTTATACATTCACTTTGAGCTGAGATTTTTCTTCGTTCGTGTTCTTAAGAATCTGAGTAAAATACAGCTATTTTTGATATAAAGAACATCTAGATAAGAATGAGGGGGTTGTTTTCTTAGAGATCTTTGCTTCAAGAGCCAATATCTCTATAACAGAAGATTCAGAAGCCCAAAGAAAATAGGAGCAATTTTTAGCAGAAGAATAGGAAAAAGGTTGTAACAACTTGGATGGTTTGTGATTTGTTAGGAGAAAGAGAAGCAAAAGCATTTCTCCTGTAAGCTGCTAACTTTGGGGCCTGCAGAGATGAGTTCAGTAATATTAGTATATATAAAAACTAGGGAGTTGTTAGATCCAGATGTGAACAAGAAATGGCTACCAATCATTGTTTTTGTTTATTAACAGATTCCGAACTTCCCTGAGAGAAAAAGACTTATAGGTGGCTTTGTAAAGAGTCTTCATTATGACTGACCATCAGTGCTGCACAGAGACTGTGGGCCACGAGTGATCTGGCTTTGGCGTCAACATTCCCCTGTTCCTGCAACAGATACTTGTGCTGAGCAAATTGGAAGTTTTCCAGCACAATAACAAGACAGTTCAGCATACAGGTGTGGAGGCATCTGGAACTTCTTCACTTGGAACCGATCTAAGATCTTCTAGGCACAGAACTGGGAGTTCACTAAATATTCAGTTGACACTGGGATGTGCTCTTTTTTTCCGATAACATGTTTTCCAAGCATTTTGAAATTTAAACAGTTCGTACCACCCTAGTAAACTGGTGATGGTGAGGTGGATTCTGAAAGTAATCCTGCAAATGAGTGGTTTTCTAAGTAATCAAAACCGCAGACTTTCAATTTACTACATAATATCCCAACTGATGTTGTTCTGCTCGTTATAAATTATGTGTAAAGGATTTCTGACTTAAAATATCTTCTGAACAATAAGCAAATTAAAAATGAGAAGAAATTTAGAAAAATGATCTTAAATAATGGCACTGCTTTATACTTTAAAAAATTCTAAGGTTAATATTTAATTAAATATATTTGGCTTTTATTCAAAGAAAATATAAGATTTTATGCAATATTATGTCGTGAAAGAGTTTCCCTGCAGAAATTTAAGTGACAGCAGTTTTTGCAAAATCATCAAGTTTGAGCTTTGAAACTACCATATTTTGTGTAGATTTTAACCTTCCCTTTTTGTCTTTTTATTTGCTTTTGTAAGCAACTCCTGAGACTTGTATAAGGCACTTGTATAAGGTATCATATGCATTCACACATGCATATTAAGAGCAAGTAACTGGACTGAGATCCAGAGAAGTACCCCAATGGTGTTTTGTTTGTGGTAGTATTGGATGCCTAGCAGTTTAGAAAACTGGTACTCAGAGGGTTGAAAAACAGTGTCTTGCATGTGGTGTAATGTGTGATACATCATTTTCTAAGGTAATTCAAAATTAGTGCAATGAAAAACTAGACTGACACTAAGGCACCAATGATGTAAGGCCCATTTGGGCCAACTGCTGAGGTAGGATGAATGCCATCCAGGAGCTGAGAGCCGAGCAGGTGCATGGAATCCACCTCATTACTATTTCCAGAACATCATCACAAGGAAAGTCCTCCTCACAGCTTTAATGTTTCTGTGCCAGTGAGACTTAGGGACTCGCCAAGAGGCCTCTAATGGCCAACTTCCAGCTTCTTTTCAGATCCACCAATGTCACATTTGGGTGGAAACGGCACCACTGAGTTTCTCCTTACCCCTCCATGCTTCCACATGGTGTTTGAGAGCAATTTGGGCACCGCAAACCACCCCAAAAATATGTTAACTTGGCTTAAAAATGAGTCACTCTCAGGGCTAGCTGCAGGGGCTCAGGAGCTGATTTGGGGGGCGGTGAATTTGAATGGTGTCTCCCCAAGGGGGCACACTTTTTGCAAAATCAGATCAGTAGATTTGTGGCTTTAGCCTGGATAAGTCTACTGTAAAGTTCTGGCAAGCAGACAATAAGGTGAAGGTGACAAGTTGAATCACAGAAGTTTGTTCAGCAGCAACAGGATTGGAATGAATTGGAACAGCAGTGATGAGCACATGGAGAACAGGATCTGGAGATCAAGCGGTGAGGTGATGGGAAGAAACAAAAAGGCTCCACTGCAGGCAAAGGTCTAATCAAGTGGGAACAATAGTTCTAATCAAAGCACATTAATCCTATCTAGCATTACAGATGAAGATCTCCCCAGATATTTACTGTTGACAAAAGTTGGTCTGAGTTGCCAAATACCTCCCTTTCTCTAGTGCTTTGTATCCCTCACAGAATTCTTAGCAGTTGTCAATCCATGTCTGAGAGGATTAGCCTCCTGGCTTGGCCAGCTTCTGGAAATACAGTTTGATACTAGATAGGGCAATATCCAGGTAAACACTCATGACTTGGTGTCTTTGGCTGGGCAAGCGAGGCATCATAAAGCTAGTGCAGTGATGGCGAACCTTTTGAGCTCGGTGTGTCAAAATTCGTAAGAAAACCTAGCTTAACTCGGGTGCTGTGTCACATCTAGTAATATCCATAATTTTGTGATATTTGTAGCTCTAGTAAAAAAGTTTTATTTTTGATATATGTCTTTTATTAAAAGCAAAAACAAATAATTCTTTACATTGGTGACTTTTGTTGAATTTCGTTTGCTAAATCTTCAGTTGAAAGTTGGTATTTTGTAGACTTCAAGAAAAAATAAGCACTCCATGCCCAGGTGCCAGGGTGACCAGGTGTGTCACCCAAAAGGGCTTGGAGTGTCACCTGTGACACGCGTGTCATAGGTTAGCCATCACTGAGCTAGTGGAAGGTGCACCTAAATTTTAATCCACATTCATTCACTTTCAAAGTAAGAGAACACATCAGCAAAATGACTAGCCATTTTCTTTTCACATCTAATCCAAAGGGGAATTTTCTCAATTAGATAATATGGAAGGCCCTTTCCTAATGTGTTCTCTCACTCTGAACGTAGATCAAAAGTGGACTGAAACTCAAGTGTAGCTAGGCACTGACCACAGCGAGTGGGAAAGTCGACAGCAGAGCCATAGCAAAAGGCTATTTATCAGGCAAACCCATCAGCTTTTGTTTCTCAGAAATGCCTATTTGCCACCACAGATTCTAATGCAACAGAACAGTAATGGTCTGGTCCAAGTCTGTTAGTGCTGGTGCTGGTCATCTTTATCCTACTCCCCAAACTGCTGAAAGAGTTACTCTCTGCTTCTGCCTTTTGGTTGATCATTTGCAAAGATCAATTCCTCAGCTGATCCTAGCAGAGGACCTTGTTTCTCATTAAGCCCAGGCTCAGCTGAATAAATAGTTTGGAACTTCTCTTGGACTTTCTCACTCAGGGGGCAGTGTTTGCCATCACCTTCTGGAAGGGTCTCCTGCAATCACCCATCACAGTAACAGCGATACTATTTAATCCCTAAAATTCACTGTCAATTTTTTGGGCAAACATCTTGCTTAGCTTTTGGAACGACCACAGGAAAATTAACAAAGATGGAAAGACTGGAGGACATGAAGGTAAGTTAACTACAACTTTGAGAGTCCAGAAGCTGTTTATCTAAGTGGAAGAGAGAATATTTCCTTCCAGCAGATGGCTAAAATGGCAATGACCAAGGCTGCATCCAGAAGGTTACTTATCCTGCCATGTAATATCCAAATACTGTGGAATAAAGAAACCAAGAGATGGATACAGCCTTAGGAATCTATAGAATAAAGTGATACAGATGTATATGTATATTTATAAGTATATTGATTGGAAGCAGATATTTGGTAAGGTTTGATGGGGAGGTCTACTAACAGGTCAAAGCAGTGTTTTAGCATGAACTGAATTGTGACCCTTTTTTGTGAAACACCTTAATGAATACAGGATTTCTCAGAAACTTTGCTATTTTTGGAGTGTTTGCCTTACTAAGTTGCAATATTTAAACTTCAGTCCTTTTGTTTTAAGTCCTCTTCTACTGCACTTATGGCAGCCAAATTCCACAAGGCAGACTGCTCATTTGCTTGCAAATATTCCTTTGATCTTTAGTGTTTGTCCTCCTCCCCCCTTGCAATTCAGGGGCTGTTCCTCCATCAGCCAATCATTTGAGCTTTTGCCTCACTCTTGCATAGTTTTCAGTTAACTCCAAAAATCCTGGACGAGCTAATTCTAACTTTTTTTTCATCTGTGGCCTGAAAGCGATCCTCAAAGAAAGTGATTAAAATATTGTACTTTCAATCTGCATCATTTCATTGGAGACACTGTTTGAAAGAAGTTGAAAATAAATTTTTAAATTGTGGTGTGACGCTCCTAGAATTAAAAATAGAGGAATCTGGAACACACAAAATCCATAACTCTCTGCCAAGACTCCTCCTATGCCATGTATCATTAAAAAAAAAATGTGTGTTACATTTACATTAAGCATCTCTGCAACTATTTTTGCTATATCCTCTAAAAATCTGTTACAAACATGTCAAATGGTTTGAGATACTGTATAAACCGGGTTCAGTTCCGCCCTCCCCGATGAAGCAAACTGGGTGACCTTGGGCTAGTCACAGCTCTCTTCTGAGCTCTCACAGCCCCACCTACCTCACAGGGTGTTCTGTTGTGGGGAGAATAGAAAAACTTTGTCAGCCATTTTGAGTCCCCTTAAATGGGTGAGAAAAGTGGGGTAGAAAAACCAACTCTTTTTCTTTCGGGGGAGGGGAGTAAAGTTTTATCAGGTCTCGTGGGAATGGCTTGTACTGTTTTAATGTACAATGAGCCAGTTTGGTCTAGTGGTTAAGGAGCCAGACTCTTATCTGGGAATACCGGGTTGGATTCTGCCCTCCCCATGAATCCAGCTGGGTGGCCTTGGACTAGTCACAGTTCTCTTCTGGGCTCTCACAACCCCACCCACCTCACAAAAAGACCCAGGCCTGAGTCTTCCAACCTAAAGTAGTTTTAGGAAAATTACAATACAACCAAGGGAAAATGCGGAACCCCAGGAACTGCTGTAGCCAGCTGGGCATCGTCTTAGCCCCTCTCCAGATGTTTGTGGCTTAATCTGCTATCTGGTGATATTCTGGAAATAAAGTACTTCTGGAATTATCACCTGTTACCCAGATGGATTGGCAGGGCAACAATGTAGGGAAAGCTGAAGGAGTTACTGGCGTGGATGCTAGCTCCTGCAATGGCACGATACCTAAATCCAGATTGACTAAATGACAGCACAAAACACACAAGTGCACAATCACCACCCCATGTGTGTGTGCATGGCTGCCATTTCTTATTAGCTTTGATACTGTACATTCACAATGGCCATTACCAAGATGCCTTTGCATAAAAACTGGGTTGGAAGTTGATGTCTTCTCAACGTTATTGTGAAATATCACCTCAATAGCCCAGGGCTATGATAGGTTTAAATATACTTACTGTGGGGGTGCGATTTACCCAGTTCAGCTAAAAGCTAAAGAAGCAGTTGCTAAGCAGTTGCTAGGCTGAAAACATTAGGACAAAGGATAAAACTTTGGGTCATTGTAACTTTGATATATCTTGTCCCAAGAAGTCATAACATCTATATCACTTCCACAGTACATGTAAACAATGTGCAGCATCCAAGGATGCTGACACGAGATGTCCACATGCACAGAGACAGGCTTCTATTGGTCCTCACAATAACACCATATATGGCATTTCCTATGTAGCACTATCCTTACATTTAGGCTGTTATAACTGGGCATATACTGGTTCAGTCCAGTTCTCTTTTTGTAACCAAAATATGGGTTTCCTGAATGTACTTTTCCATTGTTCAGAGATAACGTAAATAAAGTATTAAAAGGACATGTTAGTTTAAAAAAGGAGACAATAGATAAAAATGTGTGAATATAACACAATATAAGAAGTCAAGGTGCCCAAGAATAGTCCATTTGCTGGGTGTCCTGGTGAAATGTCCTCCTAAATTCATTTAAAACACTGCAAAGTTCTTGAAGGGTATGCATGGAGGTGGTCAGGATTCTCTCCAGATGGATGAATAGGCAACAACAATTTACAGTGATGATAGGAGTGCATTAAATAGTTGTCATATGTGTTTCAGCTGTGCCTTCCTCTGTGGCTGCTAATTAATACAGACTAGCTTCAATTGCCATTCGCAGAATTCAATTTGCAAGTATACCTGTACAGATTTGAGACCTACAGTATTTTGGATCTTATACTATGGCTGTTTTTGTACTGGCCCCAAAGACCCCATTAAGACCCCATTTGGAACCCGATCAGTACCAATCAGTCATACGCTGTCCCCACCCAAGACCCCTTTAGGACCCCATCCTTAAGGCCATGTCCCCATAAGTGCTGGGAAAATCCTAATGGGTCTTTCAAGCCCTTAAATCTGGATTTACTGCAGACCCCTTTAATGGCATCCACAATCAGGTCTTCAGCCATGAAGTCCAGATTGGAGGATGCATGTCCGCACTACTTACCAGGCCAGTGGGGTCTGCGGGCGGTCGCAGTGGGTGCCATTTGCAGCAGGGCAGCTCTGACTCTGCCCAGCCACTCAGAGCCTCTGCAGCTGTCTATAGAGTCAAGCATAGGCTTTGTAGTTGCTGCATAAGCAGCTATGAAGCCATGCCTCTCCGCCCCTCTCTCTGTGAGTGACAGTGGCACTGGCCAATTGAGCCACACCATGGGTGGCCCTTCTGGCTCTGGCAAAATGGAACATTGGAATGGGTGCTATGGTGTCCATACGGAGACCCATTTAGCACTCATTGCTATCGGGTGCTAGAGGGCCTATGCAGACACATGGGGTTCTCACCAAGATCCAGATCTTTGAGAGCTGGATTCAAGGGAGGATCCCATCTCCAAGATCCGGATCTTCTAGATCCAGATTTCCACAGGTAAGTGCAAAAACAGTGAAAGATGGGTTTAGCCACAGACACATGTGGCAATCCCAACACAGCCCAAAGATAATTCTGGGTTTTACACCCTGTCTGGAGGCAACCTTATCTATCAGTGCTGAATTCCAGATGTCTCCCTAAAGATTGTGGGTAGATGAAGGAGCTGATGGGTTTCACTGTAAAGAGCCATTGTGGCTGGTGTTTTAGCAGAGAGAAATATTTGGGAAACTTGTCAACATGGACAGAATGTATTTGACATATTAACCTACTGTAATATTTGCTAAGAAGTTGCATACCTACGCCGTTGTATGTTTCTCAGTTTTATGTGCTAGACTGTTTGTTTGTTTATTGCATAGTTACCCCATCCTATACCCAAAGATCTCAGGGCGGGTTGCAGTGTTTAAAACCAATGATATGCCTCTCAGTTTTTGTAAAAGAATAACAGGAGTTTTACAAAGGAACCCATTACTAGGGTAGCTTGCAGAAAATATATTATGCACAGTCTTTGAGCAGCAATGTTAATCGTATCCTTTTTTACAAAACCAAACTTCAAAAGTATTTGTCTGTCCCTGCTGTCTAATTTCTGCAGCAAAAGGTCATCAATTGTAGGTCAGGATCAAGCTGTCAGTGAGAACATTCAGCTTTATATTCCAGGCATGCAAATGAGCAAATGCTGTTTAATTTTTTATGTCATGCTGGGCTTTCATCTCTCAGTTCTCTTCAAAATGTCAAAACAAAGATGAAATGCTACCAAGTGAATTTCATTTATTTATTTAGTATATGTGCAACAAACGCCGTATGAAAATGAGCAGGCAAAATAAATATATGGAGAGAGAGAGAGGCAAAAAACATCAGGCTGACGTTGGTTAGTTCCTGGTTTGCATAAACAGCCAGAGTACTTAAGTTCTCAGTCAGAAATAACATAACAAAATTGAAGGTTGAGGCCCCAGATAAACTTCCGTTTTTTACCATATGTAATAAACATCTTCCTGATATAGGACTCTCCACACCTTAGACTCTTTTGCCCTTTCCTTTTAAAATCTGTATCCGGTGTCTCCAGATTTCTGTTGTTTTCCTGTGCTTAGTGGAACTGGAGACAGGTTCCCTAGATAAGGGGGCATATCTACCTCATAATGACAAAAAATAAAAGAGAAAAGAAGTATGGGGTAATGATCTTGAGCAACATGAACCTATAAGCAGCCTCAAAATAATGCATTACTTCTTACAGAAAGGGTGTAAATCCTGGGATTATCCATGTCAATCCCAAGACAGCCCCAAGATACTACAATGATAACCCACTATAACATTATTGTGGGATATAATCAACTCCTAAGCCAATTTTTACTTTAAAAGTACCTGTCTGGATGGCTGCTCGTGTGATCCACCATTTTAGGAATGGCCACTATGCTTGTGCAGGGTCTAGTAAGAAATGGTGGCTGTGCCTGTGCATAGTGAAGTGATCATTCACTTCTGGGTATTTCATACCATGAAATACCCAGATGTACATGTTTGGTCATCATGGGAGCAACCCTGCCAGACTGGTAAGTGTCTCCACTTTCCCCATCTTGTTGCCCTGCCATCTGGGCAACAGGTGATGATTATGGGAGTGGGATACTCCGGAATATCTCTAAATTGCACAATAAAGTGGAGAGGTCTGGAGGCAGCCTGAGTGACTGAAGTGGATAATATCCAGAACTTTCCAAAGGTATACATCTATGTCCATGGATACATACCTGGGCCAAGGCCAAATGGAACAGTAAAAAAGAGATACATACTGTGCCCTGAAACAAGTGCCAGCCCCCTCAAAATCACCTCCCCAAGGGGCAAGCAGAAGAATTCATTGCTGAATGCTCTATTTAAGAAACAAAATAATTATCAAGAATAGGGATGTGCATGAATATTCATAACATTTGAAATTTGTACAAATTTGGCTGAATTTGGACATTCGGATTCAAATAGAATGTTCATTTGAATGAAGTGTATGGGATTTGCATGGGATTGAACATTTGTATTGAATATGAACCCTACCACACTTGAAGAGGATCGATTTGAACAATAGCCCCCCCCCAAAAAAAATTGTGCACACCCCTAAAATTGCCCTGTGCAAAATATATTCTTACACACATTAAAAGATAAAGAACTGGAGTTGTACACACCACAAAGAGGCACCTTGCCCAGGACTTTGTCAGGATACACTTCAATTTCCATACTTGCATTCCGGTACCAATTAAAAATTGATTCCAGCCAGAAGGTTTCATCTAGGGAAAGAGGAGCTAGAGAATAGCTGCCCACTGTTCTCACTCTAAGCTGAAATCTGAATTTTCTAAAAGAGTCTCTCCTAAGAGGCACCAGCAAATCTGGTGAGCAGTTTGAAAACCCCAGCTGGATTGGGAACCAGGTATGGGTTAGCAAGCAAAACCAGCATCTCTCTTTTATCAACACTTGTGTTTTGTGTGATTTATCTGTTTGCTTTGCAGTATATGTCAGGATTTGGCAATGAGTTTGCTTCGGAGGATCCACGCTGCCCAGGAGCCTTACCAGAAGGACAGGTATTTGCCATTTATTTGTTTGTTTGCTTGTTTTTTAACATGTTGGATTTTAGACATTGTGATG
>MTQE01002560.1:7522734-7534547 GCA_014337955.1 Aspidoscelis marmoratus | reverse complement strand
TCGAATTCTTTAAACTGAAATAACACATGCCATGAAGACGCGCCCAAACAAATAAAGTAACAGCAGTCAGAACTGGTCCTTTCAAGAAGGTGTACATTAAGTGAACTTATGTTCCACTTCCTATCCGGAATGTTTTTGACCAAAAATGTTTTGGACATGTTTAGATGGAATCTACTCCAGCACTGTAAGGCAGCTAGCTATTCTACCCTGACAATGAGGAATTCACCAGCAATTTTAAATTGCCTGAACTCAGCAGAACATTTCAAAAATATGGGAATCGTGCTAACATTATGGAGGTTGGACAACTTTTGAAGATCTTTAGTGAAATTTTGTGTTATCTGAATCCAGTAAAAGGATCTGAATTACAGAAGGAACCATAATAAATGTCTTTGTGAAAGCTACCTGTTTTCAGTCACTGCAATATTAATATGATTATTTTTGTAAACCACTTTGATATAATTTATAATAGGAAGCAATATATTAAAAATAAATAATTTTGTGGCTGCTTTGCATACTCAGTCCTCTATAAGCTGTTTTGGAGGATAAGGATGGAGGAACAGGACTATGAAATAGATTATGAAGAGAAGCAATATCCAGACGTCTTGACTGCTGTTTTCAACAAAGGGACAAAGTCCACCTTATTAACACTGGAAATTAAAGCAGGGACTGAATGTTGCATGAATGTTCAGACTATGGCTGCATGCAGCTGGGGATAATTACAGTGCCCCTGTTGGTGGGGTTGCTTCATATATTTGAGGCAACCCTATCATGACCCTGCTCCCCCCCCCAAAAAAAAATGCACCAAAAACTATTGCTAGAAACCCAGGACTGGTCGCAGACTTTCCAACAATAACACATTTACTTACCTTCTTGCTGGAACGTCCGTGTGTGGAGGCCCTACATGCTTGGAAATGACAGCCAGGACATCCAGATTTTCCGGATGCCCTGGTGCCTGGATGCACCTGTAACTTAAAATGTGCAAAGACAGCATCATGGCTGGTGCTGTCTAGTAGAGATGTGCATGACTGTGGGGAGGGTTGTATTCAATGTGTATCAAATCGAATGCAAGAAAAATTCATATTTGTTTGACTAGATCCCCTTCAAATGTGGTAGAATTCATATTCGTATTCGATATGTTCGATCCCATACAAATGCATATGAATCCCATACAAAGCTTCATACAAATGTGTCAAAACATTCAGTTCAAATTCATTCTATTCATTCTATTCGAATTCAAATGTCCAAATTCGGCCGAATTTGTATGAATTTAGAAAGTTACGAATATTTGTGCAAATCCCTACTGTCTAGCTAGGAAGGGATAATGGAGGGGACCAATATCCCATGTTATCCCTCGCAAGTGGGTTATTCGGCCTCTGTTTGGAGGCGGCCTAAACCTTGTAGACTTTTTCTAAACTCCAGGAAAATCATGTGTTCTCCACAGCTGCATTTTGCTGTCTCTTACAGGGTTGCTCTCCATTCAATGTTGTGGCCTGGCATGGAAACTATACCCCATACAAGTATAATCTCAGCAATTTTATGGTCATTAATTCTGTGGCTTTTGACCATGCGGTAAGTTTTGCACTTTCCTAGATATGTTGGAAATTTCGCCCTGGAAGAGGCTGACTGGGAATGAAAAGCAGAAACTGCTCCACAGCAATTTGAATTGTCTGTCCACTTGTTCGGACAGCAGCAGCAACCCTGCCCCCCACCCCACCCCCGCCAAACTCAAGATCCAGGCCTGTAATGAACTGAAAGTCACTGGCATCTATAGCCTGAAGCATTTGATTTATTTATGATGTAAAATGCTATCAATCTTTGCAGTTAAAACATGCTTCTGTTTCAGTCTGCCAATCTTTTTCTTCCTTGTAGGACCCTTCTATCTTCACTGTCTTAACTGCGAAATCAGTTCGTCCTGGAGTGGCAATAGCTGATTTTGTTATATTTCCACCTCGGTGGTCCGTGGCCAGCAACACTTTCCGTCCTCCTTACTATCACAGTATGTTATGTGTCATTTCTCACACTACAACACAGAACTGCCTGCAGTATTAAGTATATTGCCAGTTCTCAACATTCACAAGAGTTTGGTTCCCAGAAAATATTGTGAATATCTGATTTGCAAGTTTTATAACATTACCGCAAAGGGGCAGTGGGAAATAAAGAAGAAAAACAGACCAAAGGCACACAAGTTTTGCATTCTTGCTTGCCACCTCCTAGAGTGTGGCTGTGAAGTTTTTTAAGAACATAAGAAGAGCCCTTCTGGATCAAGCCATAGCCTGTCTCACATAGTGGTCCACCAACTGCTTCTGGCATCTCAAGAAGACAAAGCAACACCTTCACTTGCTCTCGAATATGTGCAAATGGCCTTTAGAGGCATCCATTCTATAGTAGCCTTTGAATTACCTGTCCTCCGAGAATTTATGTATTAATTTTTCTCCTTTACCTTCCTCCCTGCAAAAGACTAAATTTACTTCTGGTTGGCCAGGCATCTTCCAACAATACTGACCTGCTTCGGTCTCTTCTGGAGTTGCCTTTCCCTTCCAAAGCTATTGGTGGAGTCTCCTTCTGAGTCTCTCCTCCACATGGTCACAGTGACAGAAGCTTAAACTCAAGTCCCATTCAACAGTTGCTTCAATGTGCCACCACCTCTTGGTTGAGAGGAGAGTGCTAGAACAGTAGCAGCGGCAGCTTGAACTTCAGGCCCTGTGAAACAGACACCCCAGCCTTGGCATTGCTCTGGGCTCCCCTGTGAGGCAGAGGAGGAAAGAGGGCTGAAGCCCAAACCTGACAATGATAGAACAGTAGCTAAGAGGCATGCAAAAGCACATGCCAGCTAACCCAGTCAGACTTACTTTAGGTTCTGCAAAGCAGCCAGATGAGAGGTAGGACACTTTAGAGGAAACCATTTTGAGGTCAAAACAGTGTCAAGAGAAGCTCAAGTTTATCACTATCTAGAACCTAAAGATCAAAATCCTATTATATTTTGTTGATCACAAATATTCAGAATATGCCATTTTCTAAAACTGCACACTTCAAGGAATGCCTGTATTCCCAAAGAGTCCAGGCTCTTGCAGATAACTTAAAACCCTCAAGCAGAGGGATCTCATTGCCAATTCCTGGAAAAGAACTAATTGGAAAAGAACAATTTCTTCTTGGTTACTGAGTAGGGAATCCTATTATTACATTGCACAGAGGACAGCTGCTTAAATTCTGCAAAACAGAAAGGCAGAAAGAGAGAAAGAGAGAAAGAGAAGAGTTATCTCACAGCATTTGTGAATGTGAAGTAATGTCGGAATCACGCTGGGGCTTCTGCCAATCGGTTCAACAACCTTCATGTTCTAACTTCAGAATGTGAATTTAACTCCTTTTTATTTCCACAGGGAATTGCATGAGTGAGTTTATGGGTCTTATCAAGGGGAGCTATGAGGCAAAGGAAGAAGGATTTCTTCCGGGAGGAGCCACTCTGCACAGCATGATGACACCACATGGCCCAGACGCCCAGTGTTTTGAGAAGGCAAGCAGTAGCAAGCTGGTGCCTGAGAAGATTGCAGAGGGCACAATGGTAAGAGCTCCACAAAGCCAAAATGTGCCACAGATATTGATGTGGTCTGAGATTCTTCTCAGGCGAGGGACCAATGCTGGCAAGAAGAGTCATCCTAAGTATGCACCAGAAGTCACCTAGTCTGAATAACTGAAGAATGGGAAATAAAACACAAGAGAGCTTTGCAATACAAAATGGCTCATAGGCGAAAGGAAATCTGGATAGATTTTCCATATAAGACTGCAAAGTAAAGTTGCCAGTGAGCCAGGATCAGAATCATTGTCATCTCCTTTCAGCTGGATGGACAGATCCATGCAGTTTTTCAGCAGCCGTAGGGGAATGGATTGCTGTTTTTCATTGTTGCTGCTTTTTGTTCTCCTGAGCCTATAGCAGCTTGTATTTCCGGTCAGCCTCCCATTGAAATTTTATGCTGTGATGGTATATGTTCTGACAGTGCTCAGACCCTTTATAGCCTGGGCCTGTATCTGCAGATGGGCAGTTTCAGGGATGTGAGGATGCTGAGGAGATGCAAAACTGTGTGTCCACATCCTTGGACAGGACAGTCAGTATAAAATGTTTCCAAGGTGACAGGGGGATGACATGAGACTCAGATGTTGTAAAAAATATCTTAGCCTGAAGATCAACTAAGATCAGCTAGGATCACCCTAAACATCGTGTCTGTAAATCTAGAGACATACTGTATCACTTTTGATACTAGAGGGATTTAAAGGAGAGGTGGGATTCCTGGGCCTGTTTGTACTTGGCTATACTCTGGAATATATTCTGGAATAGGGGCCTGCTGTCCGCATACTAGTGCAGGCTCCAGCAGGCCCCAGGTGAGGCCTGCCAGGGTCTGCATTAGCATGCAAACGACAGATGTGTATCCTGAAATATATTCCAAAATATGGCCAAGTGTGAACAGGCCCATGGATCTGTAAAGATCAAGGGACAGTGCTTCAGCCGTCCTAAAGTAAAAAAAAAAGGGGGGATCTCAAATGAAGCCATTATGGAGCACCTCTGAAGAGCAGCTGAATAACCCACTAGCAAGGGGTAACCATGGGATATTGGTCCCTACTATTATCCCTTGTTAGCAAGACTGCACTAGCCACAGCGAGATCTTTGCATGTTTTAAGTTATATCTGGGATGCCTGGATGTGCTTGCTGTAACCTCTGCACATGCATAGACACATGTGTGGGCCTCTATGCATAGGTGCTGAATTGAACAACTGTAGCTCCATCCAGAAGGCAAGTAGACAACCTAAAAAAGTACTATTGCTGGAAAACCGACAACCAGTACTGTTTTCCAGTAATGGTTTTTACTGAATTTTCAGGAGGAGGGGGAAGTGGGGCTTCGGTGGGGCTGCCTCAAATATATGAAGCAATCCCATAATAGCAGTGCCATCTGGTTGCAACCATATACAAGCCTGCCTACTGCTGCAGTGAGTAAAAACCATTTTTTTGGGGGGGAGGGGGAGGGGGGACTACTGCAGCTATCCAAAAAATGTAACATTCTGTTTATTGTTAAGGCAGCTTCTTTACATTTAATGCCCAACAGATACTGGTAAATGCCTTTCCTTTTTCAATCTTCGTCATAATCTTCCAACAGGCTTTCATGTTTGAGACTTCTTTGAGCTTGGCTGTCACCAAATGGGGACTGGAAAACCACCTGGACAAGAATTACTATAAATGCTGGGAATCCCTGAGAAGCCATTTCAGACCCAAGCACAAATAAAAGTTGCACATAAGCACACAACTGTGAAGGTCCATCTTCTGTGCAGAAGTTCACAAACAGCTGACAACTAGTAACTTCAAAATAAAACTACTATAAAACATAATTTCTCACTGCAGCATTATTTGTAGAGTGTGAAACTGCCTAACAGCCTATAATTTACGCAATATCAAAAGGCAACAAAATATCTGCTACTTTTAATAGGCATCTAACTGACTGAATGGGATTATTTTTGTTACGGACAAGGGGCCTATTCGCACTTGGCTTTATTCTGGAATATATCCTGAAACAGGGGCTTGCTGTCCACATGCTAGTGCAGGCTACAGCAGGCCCCAAGTGAGGCCTACCAGAGTCTGCATTAGCATGTGGGCCACACATCCCTATCCTGAGATATACTCCAGAAAAGGGCCAAGTGCGAACAGGCCCAAGTTGTAGAATATGTACCGTCACTCAACAATTTTTGCTACTAACTAGAGAGACCCTACAATTCTGGCTATATTATTCTGGCCTACGTTTTTCCCTAGAACAAAAATGGAAACTCTGAAAGACAGAGAATAAAAAATAGCAGCGATATGGCAGACAGAAATCTCAAAAGATCAAACATTAGGTCATGGGAAAGTAGCAAGAAGCTGGAAAGAATATGAATTAAACCCAAGATGAGTCTCTGGGCCTTTGTGTTTTGACAACAGACAGCCAGGGACATTTTGGCTCAAAGAACCTGAACACCATAGAGGTGAGTGACGGTGGTGAAAATGATGGCTTTGGTGAGTTCTAGTGAGCTAGTTTGGTCTTGTGGTTAAGAGTGCCAGATTCATATCTCACAGTCAGTGGGTTTGAGTCCGCACTCGTCCATGAGGCCAGTTGGGTGACTTGGGCTAGGCACTGCTCTCTTTCTGTCCTCTCACAGCCCCACCTACCTCACTGGGTGTCCGTTGTGTGGAGAAGAACAGAAGGTTTGTCAACCGCTTTGAGTCCCCTTAAGAGTGAAAAAAGGGAGGTGTAAAAGACTCTTCACGTCTTCCTCCTCCTTTTTCTCTCAGCACCACAAACTCAAACAAAGTTGGATTCTACATAAAATGCAAAGCCAAACAAGAGAACCCATCCCCTAAAAACAAAACAAGATTTAAAAATCCTATAGCCCAACACCTTTAATAAAAGTTACTCAATCTAAAATACATATTCAAGCAAAACTCTATGGGTGTTTTTCCACTGTCACTAGAACTACCCATTAAGTACCCATGAATGGGTACAAAAATGCCATTCTGTACCCATTAATGGGTACTTAATGGGTACTTTTAGTGACAGTGGAAAAACACCCTATATCAGCAGGAACATACAATCTCACATATCCAGGTAAGCAATGTCCAAAATAAACTGTACACCAACCAAAAGTATATGGAGTTCAAATAGCAATTAGGTCAAAAAACCAAAGTCCACTGCCAAACACATTTGGATGATGTTGCAGTCTTTCCTCAGTGGGATCTATCAACTTCTAAGCAAAAAAATTATAAGAAACCAAACACTATGCACTAACATGCTTTCCAAACAAATAAAAAATACTTATAGTCTTGATTTCAGCGCACACACAAAACTAAAGTATGCAAACTAATAATGTAACAGTTATTACTATAACTAAAAGGATAAAATGTTACACTCGATCTATTACTATGTTGGACTCTATACAATGTAATTTTTGGGTGGCATAAATGTATTACAGACTTCTATGTTCACCTTGTATTGGTATATATATATTGATATTTTCACTTGTACACATTTTTAGATTAACAAATCAGTATTGTATTAAAATTGTTATACTGTTGTGATTATTATCTTTCCGTCTGCAAGGGTTGAGCTCATGTTTGGTATTACCACCTCTGTTGACACCTGTGAGAAAAAGGATCTGAACACTTGAATGTCTGTTGCATTTATCTGGGAAGATACCCTATAGTCTTAGGAGACACTAAGAGAAAGCTACTTATTTTGATCATTCCTCCACTATTTTCTAAAACCAACTTCCATTTTCCTTTCCGCTTAATGATCATCAAGGAGAAACTCAGGATTGGTCATGTAATGATAGCAAGTGAAGGGCTAGAAAAAAGCACTTTGCTTGGCAACATTGAGGAAAGCATAAGAATGGAAGACAATGGACAGATAGATGAACAGGACTAGAGCTCTAAGATAATTTAAGTACTAGGTCGAAATGGCAAGCATTTATCCATGTACTCACCAGGAGTCAATAACAACTCTATTTCACTTAGCAAAATATCTTAAATACTTGTTAAAGAGGTCCTCCAATTTTTTTTTATCATCTCTTAAGGAGGACTATCCTAAACCAAGAAGAAATAGGATTTTATTCCTTAACTACAATTAGCATGGGAATAGCTTATACTTTGCTGGAAGAACTAGTAGTTATTTTCATTACAAAATAAAAATAGTGTGCAGTATTGACAGATAAGTGTCATGTCCCCCTTTCTTGAAAAAACCTTTGGGGACTGTTCAGATGCTTGAAATAGGCAGGCAATCTGGGGACAAAAGACCAAACTACAGTATATTCTGGCGTATAAGGGTATTTTTCCACTGTCACTAGAAGTACCCATTAATGGGTACAAAAATGCCATTTCGTACCCATTAATGGGTACTTAATGGGTACTTTTAGTGACAGTGGAAAAACACCCTAAGACTACTTTTTAACCCAGGAAAATCTTCTCAAAACTTGGGGGTCATCTTACACACCGGGTGTTGTCTTCTTATACGGCGAGTAAATCCCAAACTCTATATTTTAACTGGAAAAGTTGGGGTCCTCTTATATGCTGGAATATCCAGTATTTTTATTTTTTTCCCAGCACTTTCCCTTTCTTTCTGGACCTTCATATTCCCAGGAAGAGCCCAAGATAGTCATGGTTGAACTGTGTTAAAATCAAGGTGCACTAAATGACTATCAGTATGCTCAAAGTATGTATAATTAAACAAAGGAAGAAACAACATTTTAATGTGAAATTAAAAGCAACTTTAATTCTTTGCTCGTTTTCATTTTCAAAATAAACCAGACTAATACTCTGAATCGAGCTGAGAACTCAAGAGGCCAAATACACTATCTTCAGCTATTTGGTTCACAAAAGATACAGAAATCCAAATTCTTATTGGTATGGTAGAAATTGAGGATGGCCTGTAAACTGATTGTCCGCCCTGTCAGAATGCATCCTGTGACTTAAAGGTGTGCACGAATACATTTTTTTGCATTTAATTTGAGTTGATTTGAATATTCAATTCTAAAATCCGAATCTGGATTATCTGGATCGTACTTTTGAAAATCTGATTCAAACCTGAACCTACAAATGTTGGCAACACTCGTATCCTATTTTTGGATTTTTGTGCATCCCGTTTTTATTGTGTTTTCATTATGTATTCATCCCGTTCTTATCCTGCATTATATACACAAATAAACACGATATTAGGATGCAATATAAATGGATCCATTTAGTCGAATCATTCAAAAATCCGTATCAGATTTTCAAATATCCAAAATTCGTTTGAATGTACTAATTCAGATTTTTAAAAATCCGATTCGAATTCGAATATTGATATGTCAAATCCGAATCGGATATTCAAATTTTCGAATATCCGTGCACGTCCCTACTGTGACTTCTTGTTCAGGGACAACCCTAACACTAGATTCAGAATCCAAGCTTCACATTATCTGTTGCTACTTCTGCTCTGGAAGGAGATCTGATAAGCTGAATGAATCACGACACTGTGATCAAACTGGAGAACATACTGGTATTATAATCAGGATTTTTGTTCAGTGATTACAAGTGCTAAATTCAGAAACCGACTTATGAGATTAATGATGCAAAAATCAGGACAATTTCAGTATTCTTAGATGGTTTACCCCACACTCAGCTACAGAGAGGTCTCCATTTAATATTGAAGTATAAACACTACAATAATGTGAAAGAGATTATTTGCCTCAGAAGTGAAAATCTTGTAAATTTATCCCAGCCCTTTAAAGATGCGTAGAGATCCTAGACATCAGATCCTCTCTCATCTTATTTGTTGTTTAATTTCTGCAAATGCTGACTTTTGAAAACCCATATTTTAAAGCAGAACTAGGATCTGCAGAAAAATGTAATACACTAGACACTAAGTCAAACAGGATCCTGTATGCCTTCAGATACAGAGAATTCTCATTCTAAAAACTTTTGATAAAATAGATCTCAGTAACTGTGAACTATTGTGCCTCATATATATTCTTCATCACCTGTGTGCCCATGCAGCTTTCAACTTTTCCATGATTCCCTGCTATCTCCCACTTTTCTGCCACTCAGTGACCTCCTGTAGGACACAGACACATAGAGGCTGTAGTAAATTCTTGGAGTAGTTGCTGTTACTCTTGAAAGTCAAGGAAAATAAAACAGTTTAGAATTACGTTTTTATTTTGAAAGAGCATCAATGCTTGCACAGCTTGTAAAGTGACTTCAGTAATGTTTATGTGGGACACTAGTCCAAACGGAACGGTCGCTCATACTTGCCCTCCTCTATAAGCTGGTCTCTATAATCCTGTATAAAAACATTTTAAAAAAGAGAAAACATACTAAAGTTATTAAAATTCAACTAGATAAAATAGCATCAATGCATTTGTAAAAAAACAAAACAAAACTCTGAACGCTGCTGATCCCTTTGCTTCTTCTGGGAACCTTCTCATCAGGGCATAGGCCAAAAAGTGCTTTACCATGCAGGGGGCACTGAATCTCAACCATCATTCACAATGTAAGTTACACTGAGGATTTGCATGGTTAAAGCAGGTTTTTCCTAAAGTATTAATCTCCTAGAATCAATGAGACTCTTAACCATGAGGAGATCCCAGACCTTTATCTTTTCACCCTTTATTTTATTTTGTTAATTCATTAATGCTGATATTAGCATGTCAAGCTGAACATTAACAATTTAACTTTTTCATAATAAAGGGGAAAAATACTCATTCAAGAAAGAGCAAACAAATTCTGCCACAAAAACTCTCTTAAAATGCAACTGAGAATTGCTCAGGTAACACTGCAATCCTTGCTTGTTAGAAGTCCAAAGAACTGGAATAACTTCTGAATTTAAAAGTTACCTTCTTAAAGTGTTTTTATACTAATCCTCAATATGAAGCGTCCAGTGGAATATAATAAACACATAGCAGTTTAAAGGAGCAGTAAAATCAATCATTACTACATGCTACACATTGTCCAGGTAATACTACTGGAATAGCCATGCCTTGGAATTCACAAGGATTTGATTTGAGAATGTCATGAATTTTGAATTCACAAATATTAAGTGAATGGAAGTGAATGGGGAAAAATAGTTTAGGAGAACAACCTTCTAGGGCAAATCCCTTCTCACCTTTTACTTCCAGTTAAAAGAAAAAGAAAAGAAAAACATTCTGAGGAAATGATGAAAAGCCTGGGAAAGCTTTTCTTCTTCTCCTTCCTAATGGGAGAAATAAAAACAGTGTACCCTAAATGGCTTCAGCTGAAAATCTGAAGAAATCAGCGAGTTTCTGGGAAAGGTGAAGAGTTACAGAAGCTCTGTTTTCTCCTTTCCTGCAGAACACTATTTTTTCACTTTTACACTGCAAACAAGAAAAACTCAGCACCTTGCTGCAGGAGATGGAAGACAGGTGCTCCCCTTTTCTTCGACAGAAGCAAAACCTCTAAAAGCCCCTGTATTAATCCTTCCTTCCATCCCATTCATAAGCAAGCTCATTTCTCTCTCCTCCCCGCCCCCCCCCCAGCTAACTGATGGGAGTTGTGGAGGAAGATATGCAAGGATGTGGGGGGGTCCAAATGTCTATTTATTTCAATTTCTATATATTTATTATCAGTTAAATCAGAAAGATTAGAAGGATGGCTCCCACAGAAGTCCTTACACAGCTTCCTGACTTGTACCCATCAGAAGACTTTAAAAGGAATGGGACATTTCCAGTTGGGAAGTTGCGGAACAACTGAGAAAATACAGTTTCAAAATTGCAAAACTACAAGTTACGATTTAAAATCTTTATAAGTTTTCCCAGTCACAAATATACAAAACCTGTGAATAGAAAAACTCTTGACTTTTGAGGGGCTATTGTATAACCTCAAGCCATCAAATGCAAAGATAATTACAAAGCCAAAGTGAAGTCTGGCTTCTGCATTTGAGAATTCTGTAGCTGGTTAACGCAAAAAATAATTTGTTGTTGATATCTTTTAACCTTATAGCATCATTTGTGTAAATGATGCTTTCTCCATATTCCATTTCATCTAGGGAAATTTAAAAAAGCAAAATTAAGTCAAAAGACTCCCAGTCAGAGCATCCAGGCAATCCACCCCCTGGCTACATAGTTCTGCAAGAAGTGAAAAACTGGTAGGACTTCTTGATACAATTGTGTTTTAGTTTTTTTTCCTTCTGTCTGGATGCATCCCTAACATTCTAGCCAATATTGTATGCTGTTGCTTTTCACTAAAGCAGTTAGGCACAAAATGAAATTTATTTATTTATTTATATTTATTTATATTTATATTTATATCCCGC